>CAJNDV010022225.1:143343-167355 GCA_905221635.1 Symbiodinium sp. CCMP2456
GTCAGCTTATCCCTGTTTCACATGAGTGCCAGGTCAGGCAATAC
Source organism: Symbiodinium sp. CCMP2456 (assembly GCA_905221635.1). Classification (NCBI taxonomy): domain Eukaryota; class Dinophyceae; order Suessiales; family Symbiodiniaceae; genus Symbiodinium; species Symbiodinium sp. CCMP2456. The sequence continues at coordinate 143,388 of CAJNDV010022225.1, forward strand.
GCCCGCCAAGCGCAGAGCACGCTCGCGCAGCGTTCAATTGCAAATTGTTGTTGTTGTTGTTGTTGTTGTTGTTGTTGTTGTTGCTTGTTGCTTGTTGCTTGTTGCTTGTTGGTGTTGTTTCGGTTTGCGTGGTTTTGAATTTGGTTTTGGTGGTGGTGGTGGGTCCTTGTTGATTTTGGGTTGTTTGTTTTCCTTGGCGATGCCGCCGCAGCGGCAGCGGTGACTTTTCTTCTTTGTCAGGCCGCTCGAGGCGCGCTGATGCAGTGATCCCGAGGATGCTCGACACGACCGTGCCCAAGGCAGTGGAGGCATCGTTTCAGCTCGCGACCGCATGAAAAAGGCTCACCGGCGATGCAGCGCTCGTTGCAGCCTGTTAGTACCATGTAGGCCTGGAGAGGATGTACCGCGTGACGCAAACCTAGTCAACTCTTCCCTACCTAGCCGAAAGAGCCGAAACATGACGTGCTCCTCGACTCGAAGTACGTGTCTCTGTGTGTGTGTAATATGCCGGCATATCTTGCATTCATCGCGGTAGCTCGGATATTACATTGACCCACATGCGGCAGTCGGATATGTCTCCATAGCTCTGCCTGCCGACCGAACCGCGAATGCTTCTGCCATGTCGCAGCACGGCTGGTCCTTCCTGGGCTTCGGCTTGTTGCTTGCCCCGTTACTGAGAGCTGCAGGGCAAATTGACCCATCCCGATCGTGCTTGGAGTCCGGTCAGTACTTCGACGCCGTGCGCTTGCAGTGTGCAAGCTGCACAGAGATTGATGGCCAGGCGCGGCTGGTGCGGACCGCATCCCCTCAAGCAGACGTAGCGATCCTTGGTCGGGAGCTGGAGCGGCTTGGGACCGACCAGTGCCAGTGCCTAAACGGCTTTGTTCAGTGCGATGGCGGCGACGAGTGTTTTGCTGCGAATACGAACGACCTTAATACCAGTGCTGTGGGAGATACTCTGTCAAGCTTCGTGGCACAGGGGCCCTTCCAATGTCGGCAGTGTCCACTGGCGAGTGACGGACAGCCCATGGCTCCAACGCAGGACCGAATGCGCTGTTTGCCCTGCCTTGTTGACCAAACTGATCCAGAGACCACAGCAGGCTACTCAGACAGGTGGGGTGACTGCGTCTGTCCAGAGGGCAGTGCCCTGAAAGAGCGCACCAGCGATGGTTCCTACCAGCTGCACAAAACGTGCGTGAGGTGCGCCGAAGGGATTCTGTTCAGCCCCACGTCCGAACCTCTCCCCAATTACGACTGCAATCCTTGTCCGGACTTTCAGCGGATGTATCGGCAAGCATCCACTGGCCAGTGCATCTGCAGGCAGGGTACCACGAATGACGGCTATTTGGAAGCAGGTGGGTCTTGCGTGAGCGCGGCCGAGTTCAACGAGATCAACGACCGATTCCCCGAGACTCCTGCCGTTATTGTCGAGTTCCGGGACCTCATCGATGGTCGTGAGAGCTGGTGGCAGTCCGGCCCCTTCGGGCAGTTCTTGGGGATCGAGGCTCGGACAGGGAGCACCCTGCAAATGCTCAGCTTGGACTCTGCGGGGCAGGATGTGCGAGTGACGAGTGCAGCGATGAAATGGCTCTACATCCGATGCGGCATCGGGTGCCTTCGTGGCAATGCCACGGCTTGCCAGTGCATTTCTAACCTTTGCGTACTGCAGCTTTACGACGACCAAGCAACCGTCTGCAACTTCGTTCAGGACTTGTACCAGGGCAAGCCTCGTGTGGAAGGCTCTGCAGTACAAGACATGCCCTGGCTCTACTACAGCCCCCAGCGGCCCCTACAGACACTCCAAGATGCAAGCCTGAACTGGAGATACACTTTCGCAGACGTTTTGGTGTTCTGGCTTGCCTCATATTCCCTGGAGGGGTCTTGGCTTGGATGGCAGAAGCTGGAGTCGCAACTGGATCCATGTTCCAGCTTTATCTCCACCTCCGAAAAGCCAAGGAGCCTTCCATCGGCCTGGCGCCGCTTCGGTAGCTCACTCCGCTCAGAGTGTAACATCCTAGCTCGAAGTGTTCTGGACTGCGGCGCCAACCCAGTTCTCTACGACTTATTTATCGAGAACACTGATGGGACCCTGGTGCCGGTGCCGGTTCGCATCTTGAACCTCGTCCAGAACGGGCAACGCCCCAATCTGAACGAGAACGACTTAGGCGACAGTGTCTTGGTCCGGCGCTTTCTGCTCTGCGATGCCGTCAGTGGGCGCGAGAGCGGGCCGGGGGGGCCGGGAGAGGCCTATTTGTCGAAAACCGGATACCTGCGAGTGGTTCGCTGGGCAGCGCATCTGGCAGTGCAGGTGCGAGTGCGTCCTGAGGGAGATGGCCAGGTATATGTGCCGGTCGTGAGCATTGCATATGCCGAGAAGAGGACTGACAACCTGCAGGAGGACACCACTCTTCCGGGCAGTTTTGCTGCAGAGTACACAATGGATACATCTGGCTACTGGACAGCCGTCACGGTCCTTTTCGTGCTCCTATTGTTATCTCTATTGGGGTTGGTGACATTCAGACTGTGTCTCCTCTCTCAGCGATATCCGAACGTGCCAGTCTATCCCGACCCACACCTTTTCGCTCCAAGACTCGTCCTGCAGGTGCTTGTGCTGTGCTCGACGACTTCGTCGCTGCTCTTTTGGTTCCAGTACTTCATGACGCTCTTCTGGTTAATCATGTTTAAGGGGCAGAACGTACCGCTCCTCTTACTGCCGTCGGCTCTTGGAGGTGGGCAGTACGAAGCTCACGATGTCATGCTGGTTCTTGTCTTTTGCTTGGCGGTCTTTACAGTCAGCTTCGGTTTGTGGAAGCACCTTCGTGTGTTCTTCTTTTTGGTTGACTGGGAGAAGCCTCGCGGGGAGCGGGAGACTCTCATGGCGCCCGCCCAGCCGTCTCAGCCTCCGCCTCCGCCGCCACCCGGCGGGCCACCCGGTCCTGCTCCACCGGCACCGCCGGCACCTGGAAGTCAGTTGGTTGGTGCTCCCTTGCTGAGCGGAGGCTTTGCACAAGGCTTCCCACCCAGTGATGCCAACACGGAAGTTGCCATTCCTGACTCTGGCATCTCTGCATGGAGGACCCTGTTCGTTTGCAACGAATTGAACGAACGCCTGTCCGCCACTCGCGCAGTTCCTGAAGTTACATGGCTGTCCATGGTATTACTACTGGACGGCTTCAATTGGGCAAGTGCGGCGAGATGGAACACGCACACTCAGAGCGAGCTTTCTTCTTTGGCGGCAGACTTGAATCCGTTCCTGCAGTTTGCGCTGGGAGTAAGCGTCTGGATCTTCGTCCTGACGCTGCAGTTCCTCCTGCAGCGCGTCGGCAGCATTTTCTTGGGTCACGACCTGAACGACTTTGTCGACGTCTGCTCCATAGCCAACGTGTCAGTGCGTCTTGACTTGTCTTCTTGTTCTGTGCTCCTGCACTTGGTTACCCGCACATGTTTTGTCGAGTGTTGTGTTTAGGATCTGACTTGTAAGCACCTCCTCAGAATCGAAAGACTTGAGTCTTGCGCTGTACAGATTCAAAGCGACGACGTCTACTGTAGCCAGAGGTAAAAACGTGAGCTTTATGTTCGTGTCATTTCCATTCCAGTAGTTTCACACTGACCTGCGATCCGAAGTTTACCACCAGACACTGCTGCTCAGTTTCAACAGGGTACTCGACGCAGCTTTACAGCAAATCTCCTGCGTGCATCTTGCCGCGTTTATGAGGTGAAACTGTGTCACGGGTAGGTCCTGAAAAGCAGTACTGGCAGTGAGGTTCATTCTGGACGAGCCTTTCCATGGGTACTATATCCATGGCAAAGCACCCAGCAGCCGTGGGGACTGGGGCCACACAGAGCTGCTCGGACGATCAATTTAGGCACCCGAGATGCACAGGTGTCTGATCCGTTTCATCCCCCGCCTGATCTGATTGGTAGTTCCACGGATCTGACAGTCGGGTCCTAACTAGAATATGCGAGCCGTTGCAGGGCCTACCCTTGTCGGCTTGCCGTGTTTGGGATGAGGTAATGTAGTATTTCTTGCGCTCTTCGATACAGCTTAGGACGGTTATAGGCTATAGGACTCAACTGGCCAGGCTTGAGCGAGTCTTGCACGATGAAGACAAAGGCATCGGCTTCAACCGAGGGCTCACGCCAGATGGTTGCCAGACGTTTGAAATGTTCCTGGCGCCGGATACAGCGGTGCAGCTTCCAAATGGCGACCTCGGTTCAACTCCCTTATTGTGAAACTGCTCTTGCCTAGGAAGCCTGCTTGCCAGATCTTGCCCGCATTTTGCATTGACGATGGCTTTGCGTTGAAACTTGGGATCCGAGGCAACGTGGCGCATTTTCGGCAGGAGCTGGGCAAGGTCTTCGTTGAAGTGCAGCAGACCCAAGACACTGTGCGAAGAAGAGATCCGCCCAAACCAATCTCGCAGGATGTAGCGCAGATGTCACAGCACCGTTGCAACGTTCAGCTGCTCGTGGATGCCATGGTGAATGCAGTGATGCGGGGAGCCGGTGATGTAATACAGGTGCGAAACAGCTTCAACTGGTTCTGGGGGACAGGTCCTGCAGGAGGAGTGGGGGCCTTGCCACATCCCGTCTTCTACAAAGACCAAGATGGTACCTCATTCCCTAACGGTCTTGCATGGGCATCTTCGCTTGCTTATGGTGCAGAGCTGCGAGTTTGTGGTGTGGCCCTGCCAACGGGATTTGAATGGCACTTAGGGTTGCTCGAGCTCATGACTTTCTCCTTGCTTTGGCGCTTTCAGGGCTCTGTGGTTCTGGCTGCGGGCCTGGCCTATGTCCTGAACAGGTGTGTTCTCATGACTTACTCTGCTGCCGGAAAGGCTCGGCTAGCCCATACGACCATCATAAACAGCATGTTCCTCATTTAATTTGTGAGCATGGAGCTCCGCTCGCTCGAATTCGGGCCACCAGCGCCCCGCTCGCCGCCCTGGGCCAAAAGCATGGGAGCCGCCCAGGATCTCCACGGAAGACAGAAGCTGTTGAATCCTGGCTGTGATCTCGCATCACTGATTCCGTGCAGGTCGTGGAAGGGACAACACAGAAGCTCCACGACCGTCTCGAAGACAGTTTGAAGGCAGAGCTTCAAAAAGTACAGCCACGACCTCAGCAGCTCAACAGCAACAACAACCTCGAGCGCAGAGTAATGGCGTGTCCGGAAGCAAGCAGTAGGCGCTGTCGAGGCTTCAGATTGCGGAATCTGATGCGTGCTTGTGCGGACGATTTCGCTGAATCAACATTCCTTGGTTTGGAAGCTGATGATGGTATGCTAGCTCTCTTGTAAGATCCAACGGTCGGCGGGCTCTGCCTTGTTGTTGGGTTCGTTTGGTGTTTGAGGTGTTTGGCCCTTTGCTGAGGCGAGAGTTCCAGGACTTGAAGCAGATGCAGGGTCAAGTCGCTGAAGATCTTGGACGGGTGCGTGATGATGTCGGGCAGCCAACGCCTGAGCGATGAGCTGCCTTCGCAATCTTGCGAGTGCTCGGAGCTTGATCAAGGTTGAAGTCTGCTCCGCGAGAGGTCTCTGGACTGAAGCACGCATGCAGAATTTGACTGCTGTTGGCAGCTTAGCTTGGAAGGCAGAGCCACCGCCACCGTCACCATCCAAAGGCTTTCGACCTGCGACTTGGGCTAAGCTCAGTGTAGTATGCCTTGCACGAGCAGGTGCCGAGTTCGATCCGGCGGAGTTGGAGAAGCGCATGGACCGAAGGCACGTGCAAGATCCGACAAGAGGGGTAGCATCCGAGTTTTTCGCAAGGATCGGCGACCTGCAGGAAGCAACCCGGTTGGAGCCTTTTTACTGCGTTTCCTTTCACCCAGCGCCTGCAAAACTCGGTGCAGCTGACACTTGAGTGACGGAAGCCGTTCGAAGAGTCCGCCCAAACGTTGCATCTGAAGTTTGCATCTGCAAGGAAGCTCCTCGATGATCGCCTGGATGATGTTGCTCGGAAAGCAGCTCATGCAGCCTCCGAGAAGCTGCAAGCCGAGAAGGCCAGGACTTAGTAAACTCAAGCGTCGACATGTCAGGTAGTCAGCAAGAGTTTGCCTCTACTGCATGTGCGATCACTTCTCGTCACAGCACCAAGAAATCCAAACCTCGGTAGTATATGTTACATCTCTTGGCCGTGTCATCTGTGGCATAGACAAGGAATTGGTGTATCTTTGCAGGATGCGATCCGTTAGTTTTATGGTGATAGCACCCACGCAGAGCACGGAAGGATTCGACAGCATGATATGGGGACTTCTGCAGCTACATCGCGCGCGCGCAACCTTAGCTTCTGAAGGTGTCGTCACCTCCGGCCCCGTCGCTGGTGCCTTCGCCAGACATGGGAGAAATGCGGAAAGCTCTGGAGGTCCGGCGTTGCGGGGTTTTGCAGCTCCCACAGTCTAGGCCAGCTAGGCCAGTGGCAAGCGAATTCCACGGTCAACAGAGAATCCGGCAGCAGTGCTGGATTCGAGGAGTTCCGGCAGCAGATGGCCGTAGAGGCCTCGCCGAGACTTGTTGGACTCCTGCCGAGAGCGTGAGAGGAGACAGCAGATCTCACAAGCCGGTTCAAGTTCAAGCTTGGCTTAGGGCTTTTCCAGCTTCGGCTTGGCTTTTCTGAGGTGTCGAAAGCGACAGCGGCCAGTGTGGAGGATGCCATCAAGAAGCTGCCTGCGCAGGCAGCAAAACTCGGGACCGCTCCTGCTTTTGCTATGCATTCTGCGGCATTTGCCAGTTCCAGGTGCCTGCGGCAGTAGAGGTCGCGAAGGCCGCGCCTCCGCCCAGCCCGAGGTCTGAACCGCCCAGTCCGAAAGCACCGGCGGCCCCAGCCCTCAACGAAGTTGCGTTGGTCTCGCCAACGGCACAGCCCTCGGAGCCCTCGGAGCCGGAGCCCTCGGAGCCGGAGCCGCAGCGGGCCGAAGTGTCGCGACCGGAGCCGCTGACATTGCCGGAAACCGAGCCGGAGCCGGATTCGGCTCCAGAACTCGAAGTGCCCGGTTGGGGAGCCTTGTCTCCCAGCTATCAGCAAGCGCTCAAGGAGAGACTTGCTCAATGCCAGACGGAAGACGAGAGGCGGCGCTTCATGGTGTCCTTGGCTACGGAAAGAACGCGGCCACGGAAACCGAGGAACACCGAACCTTCGAACATAGAGCTCTCTTGGGGCGAGCTGCTCTCCCCAAAGGATGCTGATCGCGCAAAGCGCCCATCTTTGACGGAAGAGAAGGTGAAGCTAGACAAGGCGGAAGCCGAGAAGGTGGAGCAACGTCCTCCCGTTCAGTCAGGTGGCTTTCAGAAGAAAGAGCCGTCGGAGAAGCGTGATACTGCCCTGACTCGACGGGCCTTCGCAGGAGGACTCGCATCCTTTCTCCAACGGTGCCGCCCAGACCTCATGGTAGCCCCAGCAACATCTTCGGCTTCTGCACCAGAAGAAGTGCCGACGAAAACTGGAACAGCAGCGCCAGCAACGCTAGCTGTGCCGGCCAGCACGCCGGCCACAGCGACTCCCAGCGTGCTGACCATGGCGCCTGCCTCTGCACCACTGGCCCTTACCAGTGCGGCCACATCGAAGCCTGGGCCGTCGGCGTCTTCGGATCCTCCATTGCCACTGCCCCCTCCTGCAGATCCACCCGTGCCAGTTGCCGCCAAAGCAAGTGGAGCCATAGCACAGCCAACTTTGCAGCGGGCTGCCTCCGCGCGAGGGCCTTAGCACATCTGAAGGGATGAATAAATCTGGGGTCCATAGTGGCTTGATTCCTTGGGCGGCGCAGTGAGTGGGGTCCGTCAGGTCTGTTGATGCCAACTTCGTGGCGCCGGCGGCAAAGCCTGCTCAGCCGGCTCCTTATCCATCTCCCGAGCCTCCGGCGATTCCGAGCTTGCCGGGACCTCCACCGCCAAAGGCGACCACAGAAGCAAAGCCCGAGCCTTCCCCTTCCCCGTCTCCAGCCACCTCCAAGACGGCTTCCAACGCACCCCCGGCACCTAAAGCACCCATTGCACCGGCTGCACCCCCAGCGGCCCCAGCGCCTCCTGCATCTCGGAAGCACTGCTGCCTTGTGTGACCAAAGGAATGCGCACTTGTGGCTTCTTGCTTCGAGGCCACAGCGACTAGCTCAAGTGATCCTGCAAGGCGAGGCATCTCATGGGGTCATGGGCGGAAGTTTCCCCTTGAAATCGGCTGCACTGCGCTGCAGGACCCCTGCTGCGCCCGTGCCTAAGCCCAGGCCTTAGATCGCACACCTCCCAGCTACTTGTGGGCATTGGATGTGCATTGAGATCTTGAGGCCGGCACAGACTGTGCCAAAGCCAGCGCCTAATGACACAGATTTATGCTTGTTAGAGCGAAGAGGCCTCTGATCAATCCACCTCGAAACCCAGAGATTAGTGTGATAGATGACCCGGAAGATTAAGCAATTTAATTTGCAAACGTGTCTTCAGGGCCCCTGGAGCTGCAGCGGCCCCCATGCTGCAGCCTGAGCCAAGATGCTGTGCACGATGATGCCGTTCCTGTTCATGTTCCTCAGAGCTATCGCCAGGCCTCCGACTGTAACAGTGCCAAAGCTGCAGCCTCAAGACGGGCCCTGCTGCAAAGATGATGCAAAGAGTGCATATATTGAACGATGTCACTGCTGTATGTCGACCACGGGGCTCAAAAGCATTCAGTGCTGCTTATGAATTGCGCAGCTTCCGTCAGAGAGAGAGAACCTTCCATGGACCTACATGAACGAAATGTCTTTTGCGAGCCCAGGCCGCCTGTAGGTGGGCCGCCGCTGCTCGGCAAGAGTTGATATGATTGAAGTTCCCTAGAAGAGCGCAAGCCGCAAGCGCATGCTTGCGGGCCCCGAGCCCGAGCGGTCTTGCTCTGACTCAGTCGATGAGGCCACCCGAGCCACCAAAGTGGTGGCCTCAGCTCCTGAAGTGCCCCAAGCGTCATGCAGGCCTTGAGGTCAAATTCAGGTTCTTGCTGTTCAGGATGCGGGCAACTGCAAGCCACAAAAGGGTGCTGCGCATGAATGATCTGCTCCCCTGCAGGCTCCCAAGTGCTGCTCCTGCGCCAAAGTTGCAACCTGAGCATAGCTAGGGCAGGCGACGGGGGCCTCAGGCACCAGTACGGCGATCATGTGCATGGCAAAGCATTGGAAAGGTTGCCAGCTCAACCCGCACCATCGCCCGCAATACCGAAGCTTGACGCTTAGGGAGGAAGCCTTCCGCTCAGCATTTCCGCGTTCTAAGCCGTCGGTCTGGTAGTAGGCCACCTGCTGACTTGGCTGCAAAGCCACGTCCCAAGCATCGGGCTGCGGCTCTGGCAGTGCCACCCAGTGCCGACCTGAAAGTGAAGCTGTAGCCTTTTCCGTTTGATGCCCTTGCAAGGCCCTTGGGTGCAGCACCACTGCCAGAGCCTTTGTCAGTGCTTGGAATGGGTGATGCAAGTGCGGCGTGCTGTATACAGGGCTGTGACGGGACTTTGCCTTACTTAAGTTCGCTTCCATCCAAGAGTGATTCCTTCCGCCCCCATCGGATCATCGTCTCTGGCGGTCTGTGTGATGTGTTTTTTTTTCCATCTTTGGCGGGTGCAGGTATCTTTTTTTGGCGTAGCTAAAAGAACAGCTCAAAGCTCTCTTTCCATGCTTGCACCCTGATTGTCGAAGAGGCCGCCGGCAGCTGCCCCGAAGCCACGGCCTCGGCACGACAAAATCCAAAAGTGCTTGTATGTAAAACAGTGGGTGCAGCCATCACATCGGCATCTTTGCTTCTTGGCATTTGACCGCCACTGAGCCTGGAATCGGCGCAGCTGTTTAACCCGAGCGTGAGAATTCTGCACTCCCCCTCTCTCACGCTGCTTTTCCGACAATGCCGGGTGCCAAGCCTCGTTGCCTCCTCATCGGCGCCTTGGGTTGAGTTCAGAGAGCAGAGAGTTACACATGGGAGCTGAGGCATGATGAGGCTAGGACTGCAGCGATTTCAACACCAGGGCCACAAGCCACACCCGATGCCACCAGCCTGTAATTAGGCACAGCGGCGACCCCTTCAACTTGAACCAGCGTTCCAAGAAGCCGCAATGAAGGGAGGTGGCATACCAGGTAGGACCAGGCCCCTGCCAGCAGGTGTGGACGAGGCCGATGCGAAAGGGAGATGACACGCGGTGCGGGCGGATGCGGGCGGCGCGCGAAAAGGATGATGACAGTCCAGAATGACTGCATCCGAGCCGTTCCCGGCTAAGCCCTGGACGCAGGCACTTAAACAATGACATGCGTGTGATGCCCTGGTGCCCAGAGCAGGAGCTGGTACTGTAGGTCAAGAAACGATGCGAGTGGCTGGACAGCGTTGCCCCACAGCGCCTGCAGCCCTCGCCGTCTTTATCTCCATTCATTTAAATCAAAGTGATGATGCACTGGGGAAATTGCACTACTAGGGAGACAGCTGCTTGCAAAGACTTCGTCCTGCGGCAAAGGTGGCCAGTTTACGGGCAATTTTTGCGCCAGGGAGCTGAAGAAACAGTTCTACGTCACGGTGATTGATGCCAAGGAGACATGGCAGGGTCCAGACACGAAGCTCACTCGTCGGATCAAGCGATGTCCAGAAGCCTGGTATGATGCATCTGCGATTGTGAAAATGCAAGGAGTACTTCGAGTACACCCCGGGGGTGCTCCGGGCCTTTGTGAGGCCAGCTCACTTGGATTCCTTGACCTTTACCTTGCAGCCTGTGTACGAGCGCAAGATGGGCGACTGGTCAGAATGGGGCAGCTTTGTTGTTTACAGGATTTCGGGATGTGTGATTCGTGCTATGATACTCGAAGTTCAGGTGTGAAGTTCATCTGGGGAGAAGTGAAGGAGCTGAACGGCGATCGGAAGACTGCCATCGTCAAGACCATGTTCTCCAACAATATGGATGAGATTGGCTTTGACTACTGCATTATCTGCTCAGGCATTGTGTTGACGTTAGCTGACCTGCGCATACATACTTTTTGCATGTCCAGACTAGGCATGAGGACCGAATGACATAAACCGAGTGTTTTGATGTTGAAATTTGTTGGACAACCCGGCCCGAGAATGTGGGAGATGCGAAGGCTTCGTGAAGATCTTTTCATGCCAAACGGAAGACAGAACCTCTTTTCACCTCTGCTGCTTTGTTTGCGAAGAGCTACTGGGAAGGCTGCAATTTTGGGCCCTTCAAGCCCATGGGCGAGAGCCTTTGGTTCCCGACAGTGCATGAGGACACCGGGACAGGGCAGATTGAATGTCTCGCCTTTGGCGAGACATTGTCATTGTGGTATGTCGTAGGATCTTAAACTCCTTCCTGAGCATAGGAAGGGCGGGCCGTCAGTGACTGGAAGCACATCGACGAGCGCTTCCTGGAGGGCCGCCGCCGTCATGTTCTGGAGGAGTACCACAAGCTGCAGGATCTGAATCTCGGTCCTTAAGGGCCTGAATCAGAGGACCCTTCTTGTTTTACAGCTACGATTCCACGATCCTACGATTCTCCAAGCGGATCTTCTACTGTCAGATCCTGACACGCCGGGTGCTGCCGTAGCTCAAAATAGATGCGATCTGGAGACTAGATCTGCTCCACCCACCCCAAAGTACCCGAGACCTCCGATGCCGCATACTGACTTAGAGCCAGCGGATTTTGACAATGTTTGTCTCGAAGATTTTGCTGAAACCCGATTCTGTCGCTTCAACTGTTTTCTCACTGTGGAGGTGCGTGCGTGGAGTGTGTCTGGACAGACTTGCTCGGATTCTCTAGCTAAGGAACAAGAAGAAGGCCACAGTTCTCATCGTCGGTGCCGGCTTCATCGGCGTGGAGTGGGCCACGGAGATCGAGCATTTCTTCCCAGACGTCAAGCTGACCATCATCGACTTCTTGCCGCGCTGCTTGGGACCTTTGCCGGACAGTGCTGCCAACTATTGCTCGGAGTACATGAACGCTTGCGGCATCAAGGAGTTCTACAGCTGCGGTTATGACCCGAAGAACCAAGACTTCTGGAAGAAGATCGAGCTGCCCAACGGAGCTGACGAGACGTATGTCTGTATCGGCGTGAAGGCTTCAAACTATTTCATGCCCAAGAACACCTTGTCCGACAAGGGCCCTGGTGGAGGCGGCTGGATCCACTTCAACAAGCACCTGCAGGTCACGGTGAAGCCCTCCGAGGGTGGCGGTGTTTGGGCTGATGGCTCCATCTTCGCGGTAGGCGACTGCAACTACGGATGCATCGGGGAGCCCGGAAAATGGGAGATGCCACCCGTCCCGAAGATCTCCTATCCCGGCGAGGAGCAGGCCTACCACGCCTGCTTGAACGTCATGCGGCTGGTGGCTTGGAAGGGATCGATTGAAGTTTGTTCTGGTTTGTGCAGTTTCGCCTCTGGGGGCGGTTTCGAAGATATTTCTCTCATGCAAGACCTGAGCTCAGGCCAACAACAACAAGAATCTCGTGAAGACCTGGTGGCCCTGGGGCGCCGGCATGTTCGCCACGAGCTTTGTGCAGCAGTCGAGGGGCAGCGTGGATGGGGGGTGGCTTGGTACTTCTCAGTCTCTCTTCACCTCAGCTCAGGAGCTTGGGTCCTCATGATGCTTGCTTTGTCGCCGGAGCCAACGAGAACAAAGGCTGGGTTCCTTAGTTCCCCAGCCAAGCTACCACGATTTTATCCTTGACTTGCGCAGAGGCTCCGGCTACATGGTGAACTGGTGGATCCCCGCAGCCCTACAGAAGGAGATCATCGAAACCACTAAAATCGACGAGTGCCGTGACCGCTGGATCGGCATCCTCATTTGGCATTTCGTCCACCACACCCCGGTTCACCTTTTCGGACGTGGCCCTTGGGTGGTGTAGAGTAGAGCCTAGAGGCCCTGTGCACAACACTGCGACCTAGGAGCCACTCAGCGATGCCGCGCGGTTTGTTTAAGGTGTCTGGGACTGCCAGAGGAGTTGAAAACCCAACCGCAGATTGCTTTGGCCTCTGCAGTAGGATGGCCTTGGGCCAGCGATGAAAAAAAGATAATGCTCTGCCATCGTATGTGTGCAAGCGCAGGGCCGGGCAGAAGCCAACAGATTTGCAGCATTGTTGAAAGGACACCGGTTCCATCGGCCAGCACCACGGACTGGTTTTTGGATCATGGGTTTTTGGTGGAATTATGAGTGTGAGGAATCCGTTCTTTGAGCCCATATTGCCTGTCGTTTTCCAGTCTGATCGTGCAGTTTCTCACCGAATCTTTGCTGGATTTTCGAAGTTCTTCTCGCAGGAGGCGGCTGCCGTGGGCCCGCCTCGACCTGTGCACGGGACTCGCAAGCGGAGTGGTGATGTATGCTGAATGCTCCATCTGCATTGGCGCACCAGAGCCCTCAGAAGCTTCCGAAAGAGGGCGACTGCAAAGAGCTCATACTTGCCCCGTAGTGGAATGCAACGTAATTATAAGAAAGTGCTCAGAAGCACCTCCCGTGAAGCAACTAGAGTCACTTGAGTAATCACTGGTCATATCCAATCACGATCCATGCCTCCAGGCTGGATTCCATTTCAGAGCGACCAACCATCAGTCCACCGGCCGCAGCCCGCTCAGTGCATCCAGTTGAGGATTTCTGGTTTGTTCAAGCTTATGTCAAAGGTGTTTTAGGGAGTCATGTTTTCGTATCGCATGTGCCATCTCCGCCACTTTTGTGTTAAGACTTGCGCTTTTCGGCAGTCAGCAAAACAGCGTCAGATGCAATCAGGGCGCTGGCCGCGAGAACGTGGTTCCCTTCACAGGCTGGGCGATGCCAATTGGAGTTTTTTGCCTTCGAGCTTTGTCCTCAGAGCCCCGAGCAAGCACAACGCTATGAGGGTTAGGGCCAAAACTGACCTTGGCCCTGGCTTCCAGTGTGTTTTGATCTGGAAGGCATCGGTGGTGCCTCGAGCAGCTTAGCGACCACTGAAGCCAGGGCCCCGATTGCTGGCTGCTGGCTGCTGGTAGCGCCTGGCTGGAACAGCTGCGGTGAGGTGCCTATGTCTTCCCAGCCAGTTTCGGACGAGGCCCGTGCACAGACAACGACTTTCCAAGCATTTGGCCCACTGCCCTTGCTGGTGGCACCGGTGGCATGCAGCCCTGTAAAGCCCCGACAGAACTCATCCTGGGAGGTTCGTCCTGTCGGAGATCTGTCCTTTGCGAGCGTGCCAGTTTCTGAGAGAATTGCTGAGAAGGGCTTCCACTTGTCTGGGCTTGTTCTTGTGGCTGTCACAGGTAAGTTCTGCTAGGATTTTGGACATCTAGCTATCGTGAAGGCTTTTCGTGTTCGACTTCGCAAATAGGATAGGCGCCTACAGATATATATAGGACCCGGACTTGCAGCTCCTTCATAACTGCAGGCAAAGCAGGCAGATGCCGTGCACAGAATCTCGTGTATGATGCAAGCCCAGTGGCTTGTACCACCAGCCAGGTCTGACACCGGAGATGCAACTTGGGCCGCCGCCGCAGATGGCACAGCCCGCGAAGAGCCAAAGCAACGAGTCGTCGAGGTCGGGCCTTCCTTCCAGCCAAAAGGGAAGCCAAGCGCCGCGCTCGGATCAGCTTCCCGCTGCGAATCGCCGAGCCCTTTTTGGCAGGCAGGCGAGCTGCTAGCTGGAGTCCTGCTTGAGGTCTCTCTCTCGCCTTCCCAGGAAGCCTATAATAGTAGGCCTGCAGTCAGACATCGCGATTTCTGGGAGGGTCGACTGCTAGTAATTAGAGTCAGAGTTGTTTCTACTTTCTACCCTACTGCAGTCCTGCTTGCAGGGGGTTGGTGGGATCTGGCACAACCTGCAGCTTGTCCTTTGACATACAGATAAGTTCGGCCAGCTGCGATGCAAAGCACCGTCCTTGCAAAGAAGTCATGCGTGTAGAGCTTTAGTCGAAGACCGGCAGCTGTGCCGAGTCATGACCCAGGTGCTGGGAATGACGTTAGCACACCTTTGGCAGAAACTGCGCAGCCCGCGGCTCGGAAATGCTCGGAAGCTTTGCTCGGCACACGCAGCTGCACAGTTGGGTTGAGGATGTGGCTAGCTGGGTGGCCGTGTTCTAGACACTGTTGGGGTTGCCTGCCACCAACTCGCCCAGATGCCGGGTGCTACCAGGGTACTGAGTCGCTAGGTCAAGAAGTATGGATACGTTGTACCTGGATTGTACCTCTCACTGCTGGCCAGGAGCTCCACCGTCAAGCCATTCTCGCCCATGAGTCTTAGATGCACATTAGCATCGTCAGCCCCAGGTCCAGAGTTTGACTTGGAATTCCCAGCCTGAGTTACAGTGCCTCTGCTCGGAGACCCAGCATGAGCTGGTCTAAACAACACGAAGTCCCAAAACGACAAGAGTCACGTGGGCTCGAAGTCCTGACTGATTATTAGTTCGTGGTGAAGTGCGCGATCCTGGCTGGTGGGATGCATGGTAAGATGGACATGGTGAAGTGGTACTGCAAAGCAATATATCACAGAAGCTGTCATTAGGCACTGTACCCTGGCCCGCGCGTCAGGTACCTTTGCAGGTTAGGTGCCTGTCGGGAGGTTGCCTCCTCTTCCACAGAATACCCCTGCGCGGGATAGCTGAATGGGGTACCTCCTGGAGGTACGCGTCATGCGAGGATTTTCGTCCGATACCTCCCCGACATCTCCCACCCCCTGGGCCTCACCGTCGCTCGTCTCTCGCGGGAGTTGCCTTCACCGGTTGCCTCCGTCTCCGTGGGATGTCTTCGTAGTATCTTAGGTAGCCGTCATGCTACGATGCCGCACGCGTGCCGTCGCGTCTCTTCTCTCGGCGTCCTCTCCGTATCTTAATTAGGCATTTTCTGAGAGGGACGGGGGTCGCGCAGGGTACAAGCTGGAAGCCGAAGTAGCGATCCGTCTCGAGTTGAAAATGGCCACCGATGCAAAACAACCTGACTCGGCAAGGCTTCCCCTCAGAAGCCATGTCGATGCCGGGTCACACCAACCTAGTGCCCGATCGCAATCCCAACCATGAACAGTCGGCGGAGACCTCATCTGGCAAGTCCGAGTTGTGAGAGAGAAGTTGGGCAAACAGATCCTGAAGCCTGAGGAGTGAAACATCGGTGCAGAGCTTCGATGGGCAGCCGGCTCCAGAAGGCACCCTCCCAAAGCTTGCTTTGGGGCATGGTTGCAACTATAAAAAGACGGGGTATGCTCACAGGATCTCACAGGTGTAGGAGTCTGGATTCTGGATATTGGGTAAGTTCGTGGATGGTGTCGGATGAGACAAACCTAGGCCTTAGGCCTTCGGCTCAAGGGTGTCTGGAGAGAAGGGCAACTATGCAATTGCCACAATTGGCATTCCCACCCACAATGTTGTGACTGGTGTGATCGTTGCCTGTGCCAAGGCCGCGCAGGAAGCCGAGAAATTATCCGAGCTGCGGGTTTTCGGTCAGCACCTCCCGTCGCCGATGATATCGAGGAGGACAAGCACCCCTTTCAGCAGGATTCTTGAAGCAAGACGGAGGGCGTCATGTACGCATGTACGGCATGGCATGGCATCGCATGGCATGGCATGGTATGGTAAGACATGGATGAATGCATGCATGTATGTCTGTATGTAAGTAAGTATGTATGTATGTATGTATGTATGTATGTACGTACATGTGATGCATGTAACGTATGCAACATAATGCACGCCATGCATGCGACGTATGTATGTGTGCGCATGTGCATGTGTGTGTTTGTATAATGTGTACATAGAGAGAGAGAGAGAGAGATATATATATATATATATATATAGCCCTGGCGAAAGAAAGAGAGAGAAATCGGCGTGGGGGGCCTGACCAGCTCCCTGGACCCCGGAGAAGAAGAAGAAGAAGCGAGACAGAGAGAGAGAGAGAGAGAGAGAAAAAATATCATACTCGTAGAGATCATACTCGTCATGACCTGTCACGTAGACATCATACCTTCAACTACTTTTCCCCTGTCGCCCCATAACACATGGGGGGCCACAAGGCCAGGGGGTCTGACACGCCCCCTATAATGAAAGAAGAGAGAGAGAGAGAGAGAGAGAGAGGACCGGGCGACCCACCCAACCAACGCACAGACAAAACCCCTCTGTCAAAAGGATGGGTGGGGACGCGCTTCGGCGCGAGTTGGGGGGAACCCCTGACTCTTGCCCCGAGCAAAGCAAACGTTTGTGTAGGGGGGCTTCTCCCCTGCATCATAGCCCTGGCGAAAGAAAGAGAACGTTGCCTCTGTGGAGCATGCAGTTTCAAATAAGTCGCTCCGCAACAGTCGGGGGCGCTAACGCAGGCGGGTGAGGGGCGCTTGCCCTTCTCTGCCCTAGCCCTGGCGAAAGAAAGAAAGAGCTCCACGCCCAGCTGCAGAAGATGCCTCCACAGACAGGCCACTACGAGCACCCAGCACATTGTGAAACCCGCCAGCGACTACAAGTTCAACCAGAGTGAGCCCGACCCAGAGACGGAGCAGCCGTCGACTTCAATAAATGCGGGGAGTGCCCCAGCCGATGGGACACCGATGGGGCCCCACCTCGACACGGTTGTCCGGGACGGGGAACTGGGAACCGTCGCACCAGTCGCAGCAGCTTCCACTCCTGAGCGGGGGGCATTCACGTGAGAGCCTTCCTTCGACACCCCGACACTGGGGGTTTTACAACTTTACAGCCGTGTTTTCCTTTCGAGCGCCAGCACCAGTACCAGCGCAAAGTTCCGTGCACAGACTTCGTTCCTGAAGCTTTTGCACTTGCCAACATAGCTGCACCACTGCACTTGAGCAGTTTGGCAAAGAGCTGGCGGGGGCTGCGGAACCTGCCTGCACTTTGCCCTAATCCAGACGGGCTGCTTCCAAACACCAGACGTATCCTGGGGATTGCACGCTGCACACCCTTCTTAATGTGCAAACCCGTTGCCGGTTGCCGCGCGCAGCTTGGCGTGACCCAACTCTTTCCAACTGCCGACGCCTGGGCTAAGGCCTGGGTTTCTGGTGGTGCTGGACGCCGGACGGTAAGGTCCCCTCCTGCCTGCCTTTGACCTTGAGCAATCAAGCAAGCAAGCTTCCCTCCTTTGGCAACGACCGGACCCATGGTAAGCAGTACAGCCGAGCCCTTTCTGCCCAACAGGGTGGATGGGGAAGTGCTTCGGCGCGGGTCAGGGGGACTGCCTCTGACTCTGACCCCAAGCCAAGCAAAGCAAAGAGAGAGAGAGAGAGAGAACGTGGTTCGTAGCTCTCCTACCTAGCCCGTAATACACAGGGTGGGCCATCGGCCCCGGCAGAGTGTCTAGACGTCCGTTACCGTTCGGTCCACTCCAAAATGGGCTGCGCACTCGCGCAAAGGGGCCCCTCAGGCCAGCAAAAAGAAAGAAACGGAGAGTGTGACGATGAGTAACGTCTGGTTTTCTAGCCAATAAACCATCCTGGACGTTCACCGTTCACAGCCTTCCAACGGTCTGCAATGAGCCCGCTAGTGCCGGGAGCGGTTTCCTCGCCATTTAAGCCTGGGAGAAGAAGAGAGAGAGGCTAGTTCATAGAGACAGCTGATCCAGTCATCCGCACTGGGTCTTCTTTGCCTTGCACCTAGCAAGGTCATGATCAACACAACCCGATTCGTCAGTCATCATACCTACCATTGTGCGAATGGATGTTGGTTGCGGCGGTCGCGCAAGGAGTCCATGTGAGATGTGTTTCTCTGGCTGCCAGCAGTGGATGCGAGGGCCTGCGAGGTGCGAGATGGCCAGGGCTCGATTGCAGTGCGCGCACGCACCTTCTCAAGTTTGTGCGAGTGCTCTGTCGTTCAAGTTTTGGAGTGTGGTGGTGCCCGAAGAAGAGTCTGCCAAGGATTTTGCCAGTCCAGGCAGGGTTGAGGTGGTTTCATGGGGCACCTTGCCCCTTCCGACGGGGAGAGCGTGTCAGCAGCCGGTGGCTTTCGCCCACGCGAATAAACAGTACAGCTACTGCTAAGGCACGCTTAAGTTGGTTTTGCATAGGCAATGAACGCAAGCAGAGGTCACGCGGTTACACGGAAAGATGCGTAGTGTGAAGCGAGTAAGCATGTAAGCACAGTAAGTCAGTAGGTATGCACACAGATTTGTGCGTCCGTTTGCCAAGCCGTCGCCGTAACTCTGCGCCTTTGTGAAGGCAAAAAAGGACGTGATGTCCGCCTAAGACCTACGACGCCGTAACCTGTATGATAGCGAATTCGCCTAATTCGTTGCATGCTGATGGCACTCTGACCCCTGCACCGCGCCCTCACCAAACTCGGGCTCCCCCTTTGCTCCTCTTACTCGTAGAAACCAGATTGCAGTTAGCAGTGCCTCTGCGTGAGTTTAGTCGCTGGCGCTGCTGCTGAGCAGCCCGGTCGCCACGGCAAAACAGCAAATTTGATGTGGCATCCACCACAGCACCAGACAAATTGCCGCCACTGGAGTCAAAAGCCAGGTGCAGCACTACTTGCAGCGCTGATCCAGGGCCTCTGAGATCGTCCCCTGCATTTGCGGAGTTGCGGTGGCTAGGACCCTCCACTCCTAAGGACCCAGGGAGCCCAAGCAAGGAGTCTAGCTGTGGAGGCACACAAAGCCCAGAAACTCATAGCATAGTTACACTCCATGTGAGCCAGCTGGCGTGATGGCATGGGCTGGCCGGGTGCACGAAGATGGCAACACCGCTTACAAGGTGCGACGTGAAACATGTAGCATTGCAAAAAAAATAACTGCGACATTCGTGACCTTAAGCTTAACATCGCAACTCTGGACTATAAGCATTGAACTGCCGTGATTTCAATCGTTTCGATCAGGTCTCACTTGATAACTATTGGTGGGTGTTCCAAATTCCAAACTTGCCTGTCTTTTTCAATCTGTATGCATGAGGTACAGGTGTGCATCGCACAGGCAACAGTAGCTCAGTACTCTGGCCTGGTCGTGCCTTGTAGCATGCAGGATCTTCCTGGCGGACATCGAGGCAAGCGACCTCTGTCCCAGGGAGCATGAGCTTGGCACATGTGGCTTAGTGGCCTTGCAGACCCTGGTGGATGGGCTACCGTATGGCAGGCCCTCACAGAGCCAAAGAAGCTTCCCAGGGCCACGCTGGCCTTCATTCCCCCTGCAAACCCCCAATTTCTATCCAGGCAACTCAGAACTTACGATCATGCTGGTGGATGCCGACCCCCTTCAACCGCGCGCGGGAGCCCCGTTCTGTTTCGGTTATGTGCGGCTCAAAGAGGATCTTGCGCCTTTGGCCTATCAGCACCGGCTCTCCTTCCGACAGAGCCTTGAAGGGGCTCCCGGCCGGTACGGGGTGCTGAGCTTTCAGGTTTGCAGTGTCGCCGTCGTCGCAGGTCCGCCACCGGTGCCGGAAGATGCGGATTTGCCCGACCTGTCTCACCCTCTGGACTGGTGTGGAGTGTTACGTTTTTCTCCGGAGATCAGGGATATGCCTCGAGGCAACTGCGGTCTGTGGTCTGTTGAAGCTGCTGCAGGACCTCCTGATGACCGAGGGCGGCTGTGCCCTTCCTTCAATTTCGTGAGCTGGCACGTCCAAGAGGAGGAGGGAGTGGGGAATCATCGTATGTGGATGCATTGGCGACATAAGCAATTGTTCGTGGTGGAAAGAGATCTCCTCTTCAGCATTCGTGCGACATCTCGGGAGGTGGGCTGGGAAGGAAGCTGCATCCAACGTCTTTCAAAGATGAGGGGCCCAAGAGGGCCATGCAATATGTTTACGGAGGCACATCCAGACCCGGTGCTGCTCAAGATGCCCGGCACAGAAGTCTCCGTCGCCATGCACCTCCGCTTTTTTCCGGCAGAGTTCCTGAGACCTCGGTCACATGCCGGCGGCATTAGCATTCGAATTACCCTGTTAGCAGCACCACCCATCTTGCAGCTGCCAGTCGTGTTCAGCGTGCCTTCCGGCTGCTTCTCCTTGTCCGGAGACAACGCAAAGGACACGATTTTCCACATCAGTCGCATTGGAGACTGCACGGAGGTTTGCCTTTCAGACCCTCTTCGGATAGTTGGCCGATCGGTGTGGAAGGTTTCAGAAACTGGCAGAGAGGCAACTACCTTGGATGAGTTGCGGCCCGACACGGACTGTCTCGTGGATATCCTAGCGCTGCGGCTTCGGGCCGGCGACGACAAGGTTATTACGCTGCCCTTGGGAGACCATACGATTGTGTTGCGATTGTGCTTGACAGTGCTACACGCGGATATTGCCCGGCCTGTCTTGGGGGTATGCGTTCCGGCATTGGAACCTGTGGAGGTGCTTGGTGGACAGGGTCCCGGGCCTTCGGGGCATGGTCAGGTGGTCGGAATCTTCGTGCATGCGTTGGCAGTGCACTCGCCACAGGTAACCTGTTGTTTGCTCAGTGGGGGCCCTGAAGCGGCCTCGGCTTTTTATCCTCTGCCACACGTCGGAGGCAAAGTATTTGTGCCAGCACAGCCAGACGGCCGCGGCAAGGTGAACATCCTGGCGTTCCTGCCAGAATTCGGCTGTCTTGCTGCAGCACAGACGGCTGTTGGCGATGGTTGCCTGCAGCTTCACTGGCGCTTCTCTGATGGTCGGGGCCTTTGCATTGCCAGTTGTACAGCGGCACTGTTTCATAGTTACAGTCACTTGATATGTACGAAGACTCTTGAAGGCTTGTTTTGTCAGTACATAGCCGCTAGCTCTGCCCTCCGGCCTGCTGTACACCAGCAGTCTGTGCCTGTCCTGGCTCCAGCAATAGCAAGAAGCTTTTGGCCATAAACACGTGGCATCTGGCAGCAGCGCAAATGCAGCACAGGCCGGGCAATGTTCGAAAAGATAAACGAACGTAGGCAGGGTTTCTCTTTTTTTGTGCGGCTTGGCCCAGTCAGGAGCTCCATGGTGCGTCGACGCTGCTTGGCCAGCTTTTGCTTGGTGCTCTTTGCGGCCACTGGGACTGCTGGCATTGGGCTCTGGGAAACCTCATGAAAGTAAAAGATTCCAGTGCCGCTTGCAACCAGGATCAGTGTCACTGTGCAGCTGAGGCGTTTTCCCAATCGAGCTTCAGCTTCATCAACCTGGGACTAAAGATGCCAGGCAGGGCAGTGGCTGTTGAGATTGCTGCCTCTTGCCACTCGCCAGACACCTGACATAATCGTTTCAGAGGCAGGATCAAAGCTTTGGTTGCCAGAGGGGCCGGCGAAGGCCAGATTTGCGGCTATTGCTGGCTTCGGACTTTGCATAGAGTTTCGGGAGGAATCCGGCTGTGACTGAGCAAGCGTCTGCAGCAAGCCTCCAAACCTTACTCCCGGCCTGGGAAGGTGCCATTCTCTCTTGCGACACGAGGGAAGACTTTGTCGCAAACCTCAACGGCTCTTTGACGGTAGCAGCTGAGTTGCGATCCAGAGTCGGAGGTCAAGTCCCAAACATCTTCCCACCAACCAACGACACTGCTCTACTGGTGTTAAAGTTGCAGTATAATCCTCCCGGCGCAGAATCTGATTTCCTCATACGGCCTTACTCCCGACCCAGCACTGCCTCAAACTACCTGAGAAAGCCGAAGCCCTCAGGCCATGTTCTCCTCGTCAATGTGTGGACCGTGTTTCCTCATGGAGCCTAAGGCCAGGTGGTCAGTCACAGAAAGAGAGACGGCTAAGTGCATCTCGCCAGCTCTGGGTGTCAGCTTGTTGGGGGTTTCGTCTCTGAGCCTTTCCAGCCAACCAAGGCGAATCATTGTGCTTCCTAATTACAGCACACTGTCCAGGTGGAAGAGCTGGCTGCCGCCTGGCGTGGGCAATTGGTTGGGTTTCGGGTTGACACACACACACACACATGCGCGCACCTGCACTTCGGAGACACGTCTGTCCCGACGCCGGGCAAGGTTTGGCCGCCTGCTCTCTGCCAGCATGCGGTTTAGCGAGCTTTCCACACCACATACAGTTTCGAGAAGAGTTTTCCAAGACTGGAAACGAACCTGAGTCACACACACACACACGTACGTGCATGCATATGCATGGACCGAGATAGCTACTGGCTACTGGTGGCTAGCTGGCTAGCTAGTTAGCAACAAGCAGTCAGTAAGTCAGTCAATCAATCTATCTACCTATTTCTACCTATCTATCTGTCTGTGTATCTATCTATCTATCCATTTATCTATCAGTCTCAACCTGTTTAACCCTTTCTGTATGTATCTTTATCTTTGCATATCCATAATTCTACATATCTACCTGTCTGCCTGTCTATCTATCTGTCTGTCTATCTATCTATGTATCTATCTACCTATCTATCTATAATCTATCTAACTGCCTATCTCATGTACCCTGTTTACTTGCGACCTACCTATCTATGTTACCTACCTACCAGTCTACCTGCCTATATATCTTTCGCTGTCTATCTCTATCTCTCTCTGTCTACCTCTATCGGTCTCTGTCTACTCATCTATCTATCTACCTAGTACATCTGTCTATGACTTTATCTGCCTATCTATCCAACTGTCCATCTATCTATTTGTCTATCTTCTACCGACCTACCTACCTACCTACCTACCTACCTGCCTGCCTGCCTGCCTGCCTGCCTGCCTGCCTGCCTGCCTGCCTGCCTGCCTGCCTGCCTGCCTGCTACCTACCGACCGACCGACCGACCGACCGACCGACCTACCTACCTACCTACCTACCTACCTACCTACCTATCTACCTAACTTCCCATCTATCTACCTACCTGTCTACCCATCTTACGTATCTGCCAAGATATTTACCTATCTAATCTAATCCAAACTAACCCAATCTAATCAAATCTAACTCTACATCTAAATCTTAAGGTTAATCTAAATCTTAACCTAAATCTTAATCTAAGTCTTAATCTAAATCTTAATCTAAATCTTAATCTGAATTTGAATCTAAATCTTAATCTAAATCTAATCTTAATCTAATCTAATCTATCTATCTATCGATCTACCTGTCTGCCTATCTTTATCTTACATTTCTACTTATTTAGCCTATCCGCCTATCTACTTCCCTACTTATCAGCCTATGCACCTATCATTTTGTCTGTCCATCTATCTATCTACCTATC
>CAJNDV010022226.1:6398-22956 GCA_905221635.1 Symbiodinium sp. CCMP2456
GGGTTTAGGGTTTAGGGCTAAGGAGTCGTAGAGACCTGTGCAGATGCATCGGGCCGAGTGGCAATATGATGTGCCCGTCCGTGATGGACTTGAGCTCCTGAATCGCCCAAGCCTTGAAGCCTAACCCCGAATAAGGGGTCGCGTCCTGGGGGTCGGAACAATACATGTTAATACCACTATTCCGGGTCTGAAACGGGAGTCCCTTGTTCTCCGAAGCTTGAGTTGCAAAGCCAAAACCCAAAACCCAGAACCCTAANNCTAAAACTAAACCCTAAACCTTAAACTGGTGTCAAAGAAAGCTTCACAACCCTCCATCCTCAAGCCTAGAAATCTTAAACCCAAGCCCGGAGGAACAGCAGCGCACCAAACTCCTAAAGTTCCTACAGCGCTCATAGGGGGGGCCTTAAGAATTAGACTAGGGTTTTGGAGCCCAATTTGACTGTTCTTATCATATTGAACCCCCAAAATAGTCTTGGTAATTATTCGGGCCCCTAGATTAACCCGATGCTGAGGGCCATGAGAGCTTGAATTTGCAAGGGACTTAATGTGGTTGCGTTCTGTTTGCAGCTAGAAGGCTAAAGTTTTGAGCTTATAGCTGGGGCGTACTCGGATGTTACAGATTAGGTTTGAGAAACCCTAAACCCTAAACCCTAAACCATTAGGTTTGAGCTTTGCGGTTTGGGGCGTGGGGCTTCGGATCGTAAGAGTGTTGCACAGGGAATACCCGCACAATTTGTCCTTAATCCAACTTCCAACTTTTTTGGGGGTTTACTATATACTAACCATGTAATTAAGGGCCTTAAAAATTAGAAAAGGGCTTTGGGCTCCTTTATAGTATAGTCATAATCCGGAACCCCCCCAAAAAATAGTATCGGTAACCCTAAACCCTAAACCCTATAAACCCTATAAACCCTGTAAGCCCTATAAACCCTATAAACTCTATAAACTCTATAAGCCCTATAAACTCTATAAACTCAATAAACCCTAAACCTTAAACCCCTATAAGCCCTGAGCCCTAAACCTATAAACCCTAAGCCCTAAACCCCAAAGCCTATAAGCCCTGAACCCCAAAGCCTATAAGCCCTGAGCCCTAAAGCCTAAAAGCCCTGAGCCCTAAACCTGTAGCAAAAGGGATGGGTCCTCGATCTCCCAGTTCGGAACGCCGGGGATTTCCGGATTCGGTTTCAGGGCCGAGTCGTCCGCCTCCGTCCTCAAAGCGGACCAAAGCTGGAGATGGGGTTTAGGGTTTAGGGTTTAGGGGTTTAGGGGTTTAGGGGTTTAGGGTTTAGGGTTTAAAGCAAAGAGGACCAAAGCTGGAGATGGGGTTCACGGTTAGGGCTTCAGGGTTTGAGGGTTTTGGGGGTTTAGGGGTTTAGGGAATAGGGTTTAGGGGCTTTAGGGTTTAGGGCTTTAGGTTTAGAGCGTTTGGGCCGGGTTTGGGCCCGGGAACTTTTGAAGGGACATTGAACGCCTCTTTCCAGGTCAAGGTTAGCTCGGGAAAGGGAACGTCTTTGGTGAGGCAAACTCTGCAACGAAAAAACCTACCTTTCTCGGGTTTCGTGGTTGTGATTTCGTTGAAAATGCATGTGCAATCTCAAATCTTGGTGGGTTAGGGTAAGGTCAATCACACCAATATAGGGGCTTAAATAATTACCAATACCATTTTGGGGGTTCCTTATTATAGTTATAGTATAATATACCCCAAAACCCTATTCTCATGACTAAGGCCCCTATATTAGCACCCTTTCCACAATGGGGCGGGCGCTCCCTGGGTGGGTTTGGCTGACAGGCTTTGGAAGCCCCTTGGCTGGGCTCAAACCAAGGGCTTAGGGTTTAGGGTTTGGGGTTTAAGGGTTTAGGGGTTGGGGGTTTAAGGGTTTAGGGGTTTAGGGGTTTAGGGTTTAGGGTTTAGGGTTTAGGGTTTAGGGTTTAGGGCTTAGGGCGCGTTATGCCAGGCACAGCAGGTCGAGACCGAAAACCGCTCGAGATCTAGAAGCTCGAAGCGAAACCCTTACGCCTAAACCCTAAACCTTAAGGGCTTATAGGGTTTAAAAAAGTAGCTTAGGGTTCAGATAAAGCCCCCCGAAAAGAGTTGGGACAATCCTGAGAGCCTATAGTTGATAGTCAGCTGCTAGTCTTCCGTTGTATTGAGCACTCTCGGCAGAGCTAGGCTAGGTGAAGGGCTCAAAACCCTAAACCCTAAATCCTAAACCCTACACCCCTAAACCCTTAACCCTAAGCCCTAAAAGGCTAGGTGAAGGGCTCAAAACCCTAAACCCTAAACCCTACACCCGAAACCCCTAACCCCTAAACCCTAAGCCCTAAACGGCTAGGTGAAGGGCTCAAAGGAGATGCCGTCGGCAGCGGCGTCCGCCTGACGGGTTTTTGTCATTGGCTTCAGGCTATTGGGCTCGGGGTTTAAGGTTAGGGTTCAAGGTGTAGGATTTCGACCTTGTCATAGGGTTTGATATTGACATTCAGACGGTTCAGGGTTTAGTTTAGGATTGATGGGTTAAGGGTTTGGGGTTTAGGCGCCGTTGGACTCCGGGAACATCGAAGACTCCGTGCGACAGGAGCGCAGGCTGAAAATGATGTTTCGCTGTTCATTTTTGGAGTTTCAGCTTGCGCTTCAGAGCTCGTCCTGACTACTTCTCGCGGCTCCTTGCGGGTCATGTAAGGCGAGAGCTCCCTGACTGTCCGAATCTAGGGCAGGGCCTTCACTTTGTCGACGAGCTTCTGTCCTGGGAGGTGCTTCAGGCAAGGAGGGAGGTCGGGGGTCGAACAAAATTCAAAGGGTTAAGTCTTCACGAAGCCCTCGAGGGATCATCCACCAACACCATGCTGAGAGGCTTCTTGGGCCTAAACCCTAAACCCCAAACCCCAAACCCTAAACCCTAGGCCCTAATCCTAAACCCTAAACCCTAAACCCTAAGTTTAGGGTTCCCCCCCAATCTCGCACGTACATCCGCAAGATGCAACCCAGACACGCACTTCATCCGAAATGCGCTGAATCTTGCCGATCTGCTCCAGCTTCATCTCGTATGCCTGGTGTGCAGCTCCTCCTACAGATATCGTTGCCCCTGAACCTTGAACCCCTAAACCCTAAAACCCCTAAACCCCTAAACCCCAAACCCGTAACCCCTAACCCCTAACCCCGAAACCCTAAACCCCCCAACCCCAAATCCCTAAACCCTGAACCCTAAACCCTAGACCCTAGACCCTAAACCCCTAAACTCCTAAACCCCTAAACCTTAAATCCTAACTAACGGAGTCCTCCAAGCATAGAAACCTATGAGACCTTAACCGCCGAAAGCTTCAGGGTCTAGGGTTTATATAGGGTTAGGCTTTAGGGTTAAGGGTTTATGTAGTTCTTAGAGGTTTTGGGCTGAGGGTTTATATAGGATTTAGGGTTTAGGGCTTAGGCAGGACTTAGGGTTTAGGGTTTATATAGGATGTAGGGTTTAGGGTTTATATAAGATTTAGAGTTTAGGGTTTATATAGGACTTTGGGTTTAGGGGGCACCCTGAGCCAAACCTCCGACAGACAAGGCAGGACATCGATCAAAGCCTCGTCTTCGGCGAATTCGGTAGTCTCTCGCACGTCGATTCTGTCTTCTCGGCCACTTCCTCGTCCGGGCCTGGACTTTCACCATTTCGCTGTGCACGGAGAAAACCGCTGCACTGCGCGTTGCACGGCATTGCCATGTTGGATCATGTTGAGCTCGAAACTGTCGAAGCCACCGCCCGTCTCAGAGATCCTGCGTGTGGCAGTTGAATCGACATACACCATGAAGTGAAGAGCAGGACATGCCTGGAGGAAGTCTCATCAATTACATTCACATCCTCAAAACATCTGCAATTGAAGCCAGGGGGGCACAAGGTAGAACAGCCATGGAGACACAACTGTAGCCCAAAAGGAGGGTTCAGGGTTTAGGGTACCCAAATAATAGGGTACTCCTTGCTACGGTGTAGGCCCTAAACTAGGCCCTAAACCCTAAACCCTAAACCCAAAACCCAAAACCCTAAACCCTATGAGTTGTGGACAAGATCTCTGCACCAGAAAGAAGAGGAACTCCGTTGAAAGCACCGCAGAAGCACCCACCCGTATCAGGATATGGGTTTAGGGTTTAGGGTTTAGGGTTTAGGGTTTAGAGTTTAGGGTTCCCCTTTTGGGTCGTTATTATAATACGGCACCTATTATTTAGGGTAACCCAAAAGGGACCATAGTTTTGACAACTACCCATATGACTAGCTAGCGGCCAATACAAGAGATGCTCGGCCGTACGGGACGCCTATACCTATCTAATCATAGGGCACATTACGGTCGGTTGTAGAAGCAAAAACAATCCAAAAATAGTGTAACGCAGACACCACAAAGTAACTCAAAACACCACAAATGCTAATCAACTGTAACAGTGCTACACCCTAAACCCTACACCGTCAAACCTAAACCCTAAATCCCACAAGTCAAAGCAATCAAGTACAACCCCATTGAACAAACTCTGCTCTGCATTGTACAGCCCTCGCAACGCTAAGAAGCGTGGGCTGGCTTTTAGGTTGAGTGGCTAAAGGCTCACAAAGGGTTAGGGTTTCGGCTTTAAACATTACGGGAAAAGACTTAAGGGTTCGGGGCGGTTGGGGCTAATTTGCTGGGGATTGTTTGCCCGAAGCTTGTACCGAGGAACCGGGGCATAGGACCCAAAGGGGCAAACTCCAACGGTGTTCGTGGGATAGCTTTGCCTTGGGGTTTAAAGACGATGGAAAGGGTGGAGCGCCCAGATACTTCAACTTCAACTTTTCCTTTATTAGGTAGTCTAGTCTTATCTTGTAGTAGTGATCTCTGACCAGATCCCTTTCATTCGTACAAAGAGCATAAGCCGTAGAAGCAAGAGTCAAACTATGCAAAAATTGCAAGTTTCTGCTTCATTGTCGGAATACGATGAAAACCCTGACTGCTGTTTGCTCAGGCTTCAAACATGCTCTGAGCCATACAATCGAGAAGCAAGGAACCTCCAAAACT
The DNA here is from genome assembly GCA_905221635.1 of Symbiodinium sp. CCMP2456. Lineage (NCBI taxonomy): Eukaryota > Dinophyceae > Suessiales > Symbiodiniaceae > Symbiodinium > Symbiodinium sp. CCMP2456. Next base: position 11,418 of record CAJNDV010022226.1, read on the forward strand.
CTTCAAGCTCTCGTCTCTCGGGCCTGCCGCAAACGATAGAGGTAGCTTCCGTCCTCTCGCATGGGTCAGGTGACCGAGTTTGACTTCCTCTTACACACTTGTTAAGCATTGCAGCCTTTGCGTGGCATTACACCGGCGATGGAGATGCCGATGGGTGTTGTCGTGGATTCAAGCACATGCCACCCAGGACTGCCTGTCGCCCAGCACCGTCGACAAGTTTGGCGGGTCTCGACTGGCCATGCAGCGCAGGTGTTGATGCCGGTCTAACTCTGCGCCGGCTTTGGAGCATCGGCTCCACCAAGGGCCCTTTTCTTGCTCTGCATGGAGATAAAGCAGCCACAACAACCAACCCAGCACGAAAGGCGGTAGATGCCGGTTTGCGGGTTCTACTCACGAAGCTGCCACAATCTGCACGGCCTGCTTGCTTTGATTCGATCGCAAGTACATGCCGCCGAAGCTAGCGGGCGATGGTGTCGGAGTACCTGCCTTGAGCGCAAGCACACACACACACACAAGGATGCCGCATTTGCGCGAGGCGCTGTTGTCTTACCCTCACTGAACTACCATAACCTACTTTTTTTGTAGGTCCTTATTATAAACCCTAATATAGAATTTATAGGGACCCTACAAAAAAATGGGTTTTGGTAGTTTAAGGTATTACTTTGCTGAAGATTGAAGCCAGCGGATGCTGCTTCGGGCAGCGAGAGCGAAGCCGGACTCGTGCTTCCTACTTTCTGCTCTTGTGCCATCGCCCGGCACTTCCGCACCATGCCCTAAACCCTACCTGTGGATCCCAAAACCTACCGTTTTAAGGGTTAGACCCTCTAATTAAGGGTTCATAACCTACTATTTTGTAGGGTTTGGGGATGCAGGTAAACCCTAAACCCTAAACGGGGCCCAGTGTCTTGCTTTCTTGGGTGCATTCATAGCCTGCGGAGACCGCGCGGTCAGTTCACATGCTTCCCCCAAAAGATCTTGGTCTGACTGATGGGGCCAGAACAGACGATATAAGCCAGAGTTCGCATGAATACGGGAAAAACGTCACTATGTTTTCCAGATTGTTAAGTTTTCGAACTCACTTTAGCATCGCAAGACAGGACCAGGCCATCGTCGTGGAGGACGGCGCGGCTCGCGACATTTTCTAATGTAGAACTATAGGAGCCTGAATCTCTGACCTACAAATGCCAAATCGTAACAAAACCCTAAACCATAAACCCTAAACCGCATAAAGTAGAATGTAGCCCTTCTTTACTACGGATTACTGCTATGATTTGGGAGCGTATCCCCCGTAACAGTACATAGGACCCTTTGAGCAAAGCAAAACCCAAAATACAAACTTTGAGACCCTAAACCCTAAACCCTAAACCCTAAACAACCTTTGACCGAGCCCGGAAGACCAACCCAAAGCTCCAGAGTCTCGTGCCCAGCGTAAGGCTTGGGATTTGGGGGCTTTCGGGGTTTAAACCTACTATTTTGTAGGGTTTGGGGATGCAGGTAGGGTTTTGGGGCTACAGGAGCAGGGGGGGTGGGGGAGTGTTTTAGACTTAAGGTTTCGAGATTTGCCGGGATTGAAGTTTGGCTTTGGGGTTGAGACTCTGCAACTCAAGCTCAATGCCCTTCACTCTGAACCCGAAACCTTCAAAAATGCTTGGGGGGGAGCTTGGGACGATTAGGTGCAGGGTTTAGTGCTGAAACCCTGAACCCAAAGCCCTAAAAGCTAAACCCTAAACCGGGCTTGGGTTTGCGGTTTAGGGTTTAGGGTTTAGGGTTTAGGGTTTGGGGTTTGGGGTTTGGGGTTTAGGGCCTAATGTGTTCTGGTCTTGGAGGTTCGGGCTTGCACATACGGTTGATGACATAAATCCTGCATTACCCACGATAAGGAACAGGGGTTTGGGGCCTAGGGTGTAGGTTGATTACCCATGATAAGGAGTATACTGAGTATACCATCATTCCGATAATTCCCATTCATAGTGTAGGGTCCTTAGTCCTTAAGGTAATTCAGTAGTTCAGGGTCTATATCATCAACAGTATTTACACTATTTGGCAATGCTACAATGCTACGCCTCATCATCTCACACTATCCAGCATTGAACTCGCAACATGTCGAGCCCAGTAGCCCGACACTGTCCATGATGAGCTCCAAAATGATATGAATTAAACCCGACACGGGTAACCCGGACGTCCTGCTCCCAAAGCCATCCTAGCAAGGTCACAGACCCCTTGTCCACCTGTGGCGTGAGAGGTGGAGGTTTTGAAAGCATATGGATAGTTCTCTTAATTAGGGTCCCCTTGTGGTCCCCCAAAATAGTACGGTACCCCGAATTTCGAGACCTGCCCATAGTGGTTTGTCGGGTTTGGGGGAGGTTCTGGGGATGTTAGTTTCAGCTTTTGAGGGGTTTGGGGCTTGAGCGTCAGCTGGTGCTCGGGTGGTTCTCGAAATTCTTGAATTCTGGCAGGAGTTCTGGCGGCTTTGTGCGTTTAGATGGGTTCTGTCGCTAGATTCAACCTACAGCCTACGTGCGCATTGAATCAATGGTTGATGTGTTAACGGGCTGTTCATTCTACCAACACGGAGACAACATGCTCGCGGGGGGTCATCAAAATCTACCATGAACCTACCACACGATCCAAACTGGGTTCACATGTACGTGCTCTTAAGGCCTATAAAGAGGAAAGTGCCCGGTTTTGATCAAAGTTGCTGGTTTACTTCCAGCCGCCTTCAAAACAGTATCGAACGGCGCAGGTTTGTTGAACATTGCAGTCACTTTCCGAGAACTTCAGTTTTGCAAGCACGTGAGGGCAGATGATGGAGCGTGTTCCGGAACAGCATAATAGACATCTGTATTCCAGTTCGGGTCTCGGGGAAGCACAGGGGGTCCTTCGTAGCGGCCCTAAACACAAACCGTAAACCCAAACCCCTAAAGCATATTGGACAGCTGTGTTGCGAAACGGCTTTGTAAGTTCCAAGCCCAAAAGCCTAATGCGTCAACCCCCCCCCACCCCCAAGTCTAAACCGTGGAATGCTCGTCTCTTCCCCGTCCTGGGTTCTTGTTACTGAGATTGATTTAAGTTATGTGTCGTGGGGGTCTAAGGCGATAGACTCAGACTTACGGTAGCAGCGTAAACTCATTCCTGAAACAGCTGAGAACACCCGGTTAGAATTCCACATTAAAGGCCTTCAAAAAGATGCGCCATGTGCAAAACCCTACAAGCCCTAAACCCCACGCTGACCCCCGAAGATAAGTTCTAGAAGAGTGAACGCGAATGCTGAGGCCTTACTATATTGAGGACCTAAAATTAAAAAGGACCCTAATTTAGAGAACTACCCCTAGGACTACGTGTCTGAATGCCTAACGCCTCTACAGCCAGAACCTCGAAGATGCAATGCTTACGGTGGAAAGTGGGTTGAGGGCTTAGAGCTTTCGGTTAAGGGTTTAGGGTTTAGGGCTTAGGGTTTCGGTTGTGGGTTTAGGGCTTTCGGTTAAGGGTTTAGGGTTTAGGGCTTAGGGTTTCGGTTAAGCATCTAGGGTTTAGGGCTAAGGGTTTCGGTTAAAGGTTTAGGGTTTAGGCCCTTGGGTTTCGGCTAAAGGTTTAAAGTTAGGGCTTACTTCTAAACTCCCGGAGTATAAACCCACGTGGATATCCTACAGCACGCTGCGCGCGCCCTCAAGCCTTGCGCAATCTGTCAAGAGAACCCTAATCTAATCCTACCTATTAATTATGGCCCCTTTGCTAAACCCGAAACCCCTGTGGATCCCGGTATAAAGGACCCTTGAGATCACCACAACAGCCTCGTTCACGGCCCGGTTCACCTTGTCCATTTGTGTTGGCGGAAGGTGAATCAAGGTTGAAGGTTCATAACTGTTTAGGGTTTAGGGTTTAGACTGCTAATGTCCCTTGCAATCTGAGCTACAAGTATACTCCAATAGCCTATTGAAATGATTTACAGGCCCTCAAGAATAGCTGAAAGGCATCAGAGATCGAGGATTGTTGGCAACTTTGTGCTTGCCTAAATGCAGGAACTCCACGCCAAGAGAAGAACAGGGGAGCGAAGCTAAGGAAGGCACTGCAGGTTTTAATCTGCCAGGCTTCTTTGCATTCCAGGGGCCTCATGCAATTTTATGTACTTTTGCTTGCAAGGATCCATTTTTTGCGGGGCTTGTTCACTATCTGAAAATGTCTTGTGCGCCTCTGCAGTGGAGCACCCGTGACAACACAGAAAAGCCAGGGATGAACTCTCCACCTGCGTCATGCGTTGGCCGGAAACTCCCGACTGTAAACCCTAAACCCCCAAACCCGAAACCCCCAAACCCTAAACCCTAGACTCCTAGACCCTAAACTTGCCGGAAACTATTGCACTATTGCTTTTATTCTACCGACACGGAAGTCGTCTCAGAAGACTGAATCGCTCTCGGGCTCAGATGGGCTTAGGGTGCAGAATGCTGGCCAAGGTCCGAACACAGTCATTAAGCAAATCTAGCGTATGAACCGAAGGGGTACTCGTGCCTCTGAGTCTGTCTGCATGTCTATCACAAGGATGAGGGTCTAGGGTTTAGGGTACCAAGAAGGTTCTAGTATAGAGGGGATGAACCTGCATGATCTGAAGCTGCTTATGAGGCGTTAGAATGAGTCACTAGCGTCTTGAACTTGCCTTCCGAAACTTCCGCTATGTACCCGAATTCGCGCTCCGTCCTTCTAGGAGTTGTGAGTTGGTGCAGGAGCAGGACGGTTGATCATACTGGAACAAACGGTGATTTGCTGAAGACGCATGTGGGAAGCTCTGAAACGCGTGAGGAGACCATTGCGAGGTCCTGATTACAAGAGCAGTGTTTGTCTGTTCGGCGGCCCCAAACCCTGATCCCTAAACCCTAAACCCCTAAACCCTAAACCCTAAACCCTAAACCCCCCAAACAGGATTTTGATTTAGGATACCCCCATAGGCTGAAGGCACCAGAGCCCCAACCACCAGAGATCCTCTGGATTGTCCTTCAGCCCTACTGGTAGAATGGGGCCCTAAATAATCAAAATAGGGTTTTGAAGTATAATACTATACTAATACTTCTAATGAGGAACTCCCAACAGTATTGGTAATTATTTAGGCCGCTATATTAGGTGAGTTTGTATGCATGCAGATGTCCACAGACAACAACAAAGGCAACAGTCAGTGATGACCAGCAACTTCCAGACCAAAACACTCAGTGCAGACCGTGGCGCCATGCGGAACCAAAACTTTCGCCGCTCGCCGATGGACTCTCGAATCACCTTGTCGCACCACTCGGCTTATGATATGGGCATGGACCCCTATCTTCGCTTCGTTTAGGATTTGGTCAATGTGCCGATGCTTCTACAGCTATGATGGGTTTAAAGTCTATAACCCCCAAACCCTCAACAAATTCTCCGAGAGCAACAAGGTCGGCAGATTAAGCTGTGCATTTGCACCACAGTCGCCGTGGCAGCATGTGGCAGCACTGTTCCCCCGTTCAGGGTTTAGGGTTTAGGGTCCGTTCATCAGTTCGCTTCCCCGGGCACGACTGTCAAGCCATTCAGCAGAATCTGTCCTGATTAAGAAATCATCAAGCAGCGTCTGGTCGTTGTCATTCCCACAAGCGTGGTTCTAACATGTGAACAGCCGTTGCTACCCCAAGTGCGTGCTACTCTCGCACACTTTTATCGACGTTGAGAACCACAGCCCGAGGACTACCCCTAAATATGTGAGCCTTGATAAGATAATTCTTCGAATAAAGTCTAAGGTCTATTCTGGTGTGAGCATACAAGGACTAGGAAGGGATGTCATTGCCAACTTTAAATTTCAGTCAGACCCCGCCTAAACCCTAAACCCTAAACGCCCTAAACCCCTACTCCCAGGACCCCCCTAAGGGCCCTCTAACAGAGCCCTTAATTGTGGGTATTTAGGGTATATTAGATGGTAGTTGGGGGGTCTAGGAACCCTAAACCCTAAACCCCAAAAGCCCTAAACCTCTACTCTTTTCAATCTGAACTCCTGAAGACCGGACCTTCCACCCTCAGCCCCAGACCGATTTAAGGAACCGTGTGATGCGGTGAAACCGCGCTCACTCCATGGTATCTTAAAAAGCACAAACGGCTTAGGGTTTAGGTTGTTGTTTTAGGGTTTAGGGTTTAGGGCCACCCCAAACCCTAAAACAAACCCTAAACCCTAACCCGCAGTTGCAGCTATCCTTCACGAAATTCGAAACTCTAAGCTCAAACACCTGGTACCTTCTCCCCCAAACCCAGAGCCCTGAACCTCAAATGCTAATACTAAGCCCTAAACCCCAAACCTTAAATCCTTCACCCCAAATCGCAAACCCCAAACCCGAGACCCCCAAATCCTAAACCCTAAAACCCCTAACCCTAAACCCTAAAATCCTAAACCCTAAATCCTGGACCCCAAAACCCTTCATCCTAAACCCGACAAGCCTAAACCCAACCCAAACCCCAGAACCCGAAGCTCAGGCCAGTACCGTACCCTGCATCTGAACCCACTGCTCTTCCTGCAGGTTTAGGGTTTACGGTTAGGGTTTAGGGTTTGGGGTTATGGGTTTAGGGTTTATTATATTAACTATTGTTACTATGGCCATTGCTACTATGATTATTGGTTGCCGATTACTGCTATCTTATTTGTGTTGTTCTTCTTAAATATTGCTACTACTTGCGGATCTTCATCGTTACTTCATGCCATCCAATAAACATTCCACTGCGCGAAGAGCACCAGCACACCACGAGCCCGAAGAAAATCACACAAGCCGGGCGCGATGCAGCTAACCCCACTGTGACAGTGGAACGGTCGTGAACCCCTAAGCCTACGGACTTCGTGTAATATAGAGGCCTCAATAATTGGAATAGGGCTTTGAGCTCCTTGATAGTATACTCACAACAAGGAACCCTAGGGAATAATATAGGTAATGATGCAGGCTTCTATAGTGCGCGAATGCAGGTCATCAGGGGGTGCAGGCCATGGTTATCCTAGATTACGGTTTAGGGTTGAGGGTTTAGGGTTAGAGTGCCTGCTAAATCTGACCTTACCTCGTTAAGCACGAATGGGGCCTAGCATGCAGGTGGGCCTTGTGTGGTCCATGAACAACATTTCTGTTTCATGCACACTCATATTCACGAGTTGCAGAAGAAAGCCTACTGCCCTATCTCGCCCGCTTTTAACTCCAAAAACAATCGAGTGCTATCTAGAATCTCGATGATTTGATGTCGGATTGTTTCCTCAGCCGCCTGAGAAGCTGTGTAAATACACGCTTTGTCGCTCTATGCCGATGTCCTGCCTATCACGCCTTCTTGATGAGGTTCTGATTCTGTCTGTCGGGTCTCCAGAGTTGCAAATCGATCATCAACAGCGGTTTTGATGTCTTCAGGGAACATGTCCTCAGGCTCAATGGTGCCGTCATCAGGTGTTCCTCACGCTTCATGATGACATTAATTTATCGCGTCATCCAGAACTCCAGAGGAGCAATCCGCGACCATTTCTGCATTCGCCACAAGTGCCAGTATGCGCTTGACAGCCTCCGTCTAGCAGCCAGCGATGACCCCCTTACGAGATCATGCGTCGCAACTGTGGGCTTTAGAACACTGTCGATCTTCAACGCGACGGTAGAAGCACTGCCCCCCCCCTAGCCGGAACCCTACCATCCCAACCCTGAACTCTACAAGAGGACCGGCTACATAGGCCCTTACTTGGCCTACATCTAGGGCTCGCCAAAGCCCAGCTTCAAGTTAAGCGCAGGCTTTGGGATCAGAAACCCTCATGCGCGAGTCCTTAGAGTACAAGATCCAACTCTAAACCCTAAACCCTATATACCCTAATGTAGCGGCCTTAATAATTAGAGCAGAGTTCTGGGGTATATTATACTATAGTTATAATGAGGAACCCCAAAATAGTATAGGTAATCACTAAAGCCCCAAGGTTAAACGTAACCCCAAAACCGTAAACCCCAAATTGCGGGTCGTCTAGTGGTTTGAGTTCGGGTAGTTCTCTGAATGGTCTGTGTTTTTTGTCCCCCGGGCACCCTAATGAAAGGACTTCCAAAAGGACCCTAGTTTAGAGAACTACCTAGTTCGGCGTTTAGGGTTTAGGGGTTTCGGGGTCTGGGGTTTGGGTTTTGTCGGTTGAAGCTTTGACATCAGAGACACCCTGTCAACTCCAAAACCTCGAAAAACCTTGGTTATGGGCCGACCGTGGGTAATTCTCTAAATGAGGGCCCCTTTTCAGGTCCCCAACATAGACATAGTACGCCACCCTTCTAGAAAGGACCCGAAAAGAGACCGAATGCAGACAACTGTTCCGACAGTCGGGTATTGTGAACAGCCCATAAACTTTGAAGTTTGGGTTCAGGGGCAAAGGGGGGGGTACAATACCGGCCTAAAACAGTAAGGGTTTAAAGTTTAGGGAATGACCTATTACTATTTTGGGAGTTCCTTACGACAACTACAGTATAATATACCCCAAAAATCCCACTCTAATAATTATTTCGGCTTCTATGGTACAGCCTTGAAGTTGAAGGCCTGAACCCTAAAACCCCCCAAACCCTAAACCCCTGTTCCAAAAATTAAGGCCCCAAAACCCGTAAAGCCTTAAACCCCTAAGCCCTAAACCTGTGTGGCCCGCACAGTAAAACCCAAACCCCTAAACACCTAAACCCAAGACCCCTAAACGCCTAAACCCTAAACCCCTAGGCCCTAAACCTGTACGGCCCTTAAGCCCGTTAATATAGGATCCTTAGAAAATAGAATAGGGTTTTTGGGCCCCATTCTGCTATAATGATAATAAGGAACCCCCGAAACTAGTATAGGTAATTATTCAGGCCCCTATAGTAAGAAAAAGGGCCTTAATAATTAGAATAGGGTTTTGGGCCCCATTATAAATACCGTCTTAATAATAAGGACCCCCCTAAATAGCATTCAGGCAATTATTTAGGCCCCTACATTATGGCCCTTAAGCCCCTTATAGCACGCACCGAAGGCCCTCAGGGCAAGAATCACCTTCGGGTCGACGAGGAGTCCGCGTGCAGATCGCTCCTGGCCAGGGAGAAGCCAGAAGGTACTATCAAGGTTTGGGGTTTTATAGGGTTTGGGGTTTAGGGCTTGGGGTTTAGGGCTTGGGGTTTAGGGTATGGAGTTTAGGGTTTGGGGTTTAGAGCTTGGGTTTGGGGTTTGGAGTTTGGATTCAAGGGTTTGGGATGTAGGTTTTAGGGTTTGGGGTGTAGAGTTCGGAGTTTGGAGTTGAGGGCTTTAAATTTAGGGTTTAAGATTTAGGGTTCAAGGCTTTTTTCGTTGAACTGCACACATCCTTCTTACCTCCACGCGCTGGCTGCTTTCAGCCTTCAACTGTGAAACAAAATCTCGAACTTGTCGTCACCTTCGTCTTCACGTCTCACCCCCATCAGCACCGTACTTCAAAAGCTTTGGATTTAAGGGCTTACTGTTTGGGGGCTTATGCGGTTTACTTAGGGATTCCCTCGAACTCCTTTCAACCCTAAACCCCAAAAGCCCTAAACCCTGAAAACCGAAAATCGCAAATCTCAAACCCTGAACTCTAAAGCCTTAAACCCTGAGCCGGCGAGACAATTCTCGGCACGGTCGGTCCTGGCCAGCAATCTCTGCCAAGACATTCCAGACCTCCAAGAAACGGAAAGTGACAAGGATAGCGGAGGGCTCTATAGGGTTTGGTCGGATTTCCAAAGCATTTTAGTTGAAGTTCAGAAGCAGGTGCTACGAGAATTTAGAATCAACAGGAAGTCTGCAGTCGTATCGGGCTTTATCATGGGCGAAAACCCTATTCTAGATAGTAATGCCCCCTATATTTGCAAAATTGTGGTTTCACTCAGGTTCGATACTTGAATCTACATGTGAACAGTTCATTGAGCCTTTACGGATCAAAGAGTGGGGTGTGGCGATGTAGAGTTTAGATGGGTCTACGCTGTTTTGGGTTTCGGAGCTTCGGGCAAAGTCGGGGACGTCGTTGCAAGTCTCTGGTGCTGGGTGTGTGCGTCTTACTGTTGGATCAGACGGCTAGGGCTTTGTTCTTACTCCCAGGATGGACTCTGATAGCTGTAGTATAGGGGCCTTAGCAATCCGAGTTGGATAAACTTAGGACTTAGGGTGTTGAGTGTGGTTTATGAAGCTTCATTCGGTAGTTTTGTGTAGATGACTGCCTGGTTTTGTCAGAAGGGTGGGATATTGTTTCTTAGTCAGCTCCTGTAACATAGACTTATTGTTGACTCTTGTGCTGCATGCACCTCGCTGCAAAGCAACCTACATGTCTAGCGAAAACTGAACCTGCAACTTCACTGGCAAGGAGAAATTGGTTGGGCTGTCAAATCACTCGAAACAGAAACCCTAACAAGCCATGTTTTTCGGGGGCTCCATTTCAAAACCCGAAGCTCTCAAATCATATTTCCCGTCGCAGACCTATTTCATTAAAGCCCTCAAAGCCCCTGAGCCTGTGATTGCACATGCAGATCTGAGTCCTGCAGCCCTGCAGCTCTTGAAGCCAAACCCGCTGCCATTTCTACATAGTCCTGTGAAGCCAAAGCTTGGTGGACACATTGCAAACTCCAAGAAGCACAGGGCAAGGGCAAAAGGTGTCCGCAACGGGGAGTTTCAGAGAAATCGTGTGCTGGAATCCTTTCTGTACACCACAAGACCGAATACCCGACCCTAGTTTTCTGCACAACGGCCCCCCTCCCTGCGCCTCAACAATCTGAGCCCAAAGCCCAAAGCCCAACAATTACCCGATGACCCTAAACTCCAAACCCTAAGCACACCCAACCATGCACCCAAGAATTCCTAACGCGGTAAACCCTGATCAGCTTGCCTTCGAAACCCAAACGCCTAAACCCTAAACCCCCAAACCTCTAAACCCTAAACCCTAGAACCCTAAACCCCAGAACCCTAAACCCCTAAACCCTGAAACCCTACGCCCCAAGAACCCCAGAAGTGAGGCTCCCGACGTCACTCATGGCTTCGAAATCGCAAAGGACCAGTGCTTCGCCCTCCTTCAATTACATGTAATGCAGGGGCCTTAATAACTTCAATAGGGTTTTAGGGTTTCCTTGTCATAATAATAGTATAATATACCCCAAACCCTTTTCTAAGTATTACGGCCTCTACATGTACCGGCTTAGGGTTTAGGTCTCAGGGTGTAGCTCTCTAAATTAGCGTCCGGGTTAGGCTCCCTTCTATAACGATGCTATACTTTGTTGGACCCTGGTTTAGAGAACTACACACATATCGGGGTTTGGAATATCTTTTAAGCTATAATAGATGGGTCTTACTGATTAGAATCGGGTTTTGCGGTGTGTTGTGTCTACAGTACTGTCTACATATGTGTATATATATATATATGTACAAACATACACTTCAATAACTATAACTGTCGTCGGACTGTGAGGGAACAGTGTTTAAACATACGCTGACGGTTTCGGGTTCACGATTTAACTAGGGCAAGTTGGCATGAGTGGTTCACTGGAGTCTGTCGGCAAGTTGGGGGGCTCCCTAAACCCTAAACTCTAAA
>CAJNDV010022237.1:8316-30867 GCA_905221635.1 Symbiodinium sp. CCMP2456
AAGTTTCCCGTGACATCCCTCAGGCTCTAGGGGTTTAGGGGTTTAGGGGTTTAGGGGTTTAGGGTTTAGGGTTTAGGGTTTAGGGTTTAGGGTTTAGGGTTTAGGGTTTAGGGTTTAGGGTTTAGGGTTAAGGGACCAGCCAGTCATGACTGCACACATAGCCCTATGGTAAGTCTTCCAAGTATTGAACGAACTGCTGGTTTTCGGTCCCATCGAAATGCAAAAACACCGCAACAGACAGGACGATCATAGCTCGAAACTCTGCAGCCCTACTTAGCTTTAGATTATGAAGCCACGAAACCCCTAAACCATAAACCTTAAACCCCTAAACCCCTAAACCCTAAACCCCTACACCCTAAACCCCTATAAACCCGAAACCCCTAAACCCTAAACCCCAAACCCCCTAAGCCCTAAACATCCAAACTCTAAAGACGATCCCAAAAGGGACTCGCACGATCCTTCATCTTCGTCTTCGGGGACCCCTTGTCCGATAAAGGACATGGTTTTAACGTTTTGGGCTTAAGGCTAGTATCGGGGTGGGGTTTTGGGGGGGTGCCTTTAAAGGGCTCCTTAAAGGGTTCTATAAGGGCTACTATAAGGGTTTAGGGTTTAAGGGCCTGGATAATTAGAATAGCCTTTTGGGGTATATTATACTATCGTGTAATAAGGAACCCCCCAAAATAGTATAGGTAATTATTAAAGCCTCTATGTTACAGTTTAGGGCTTAGGGTTCAGGGGTTTAGGGCCCAGGGGCTAAACCCTAAACCCTCATATCTAAAGGCTCCAGCTTAGTCCCTAGGAGAACAAGGCTCCGGGGTTTCGTACTGTTCATGACATCAATCCTGCATTACCTTAAGAACCCTAAACTATGGGAATTATGGGTCTTCCTTATTAGGGGTACTGCAGGATTTACATCATCGACAGTATTATACCATACGGTTTAGGGTTTAGGGTTCAGGGTTCAGGGTTCAGGGTTTAGGGTTTAGGGTTTGGGGGTTTAGGGTTTAGGGTTTAGGGTTTAGGGTTGCCCTGGCCATGTCAGGGAGTCATAGCGAATCAGCGAGTTACTAATGATTCAACCCTCCCTCTTATTACACTACTTAGCTCCCCAATAAGCCAGATAAGAAAAGGTTTAATTTTCAGATTGCGAATTATAAGAACCCAACAAGTTTAAAGGTTGAGTTTTGGGGAACTAAGACAATTGCACTATTCTTAAACCCTAAACCCTAAACCGCTTTTTATCGGCACCTGGAGTCCCACCGTAAGAGGGTTGGCAGCATGTGCTTTGCACAGGGCCGGAGTGGTGTCTGGAACTGTGGCAGTTCGGAACTTTCTGGGCTCAAGAGGTTTTAGTGCGGTTACGGGTAGGGTTTAGGGTTTAGGGTTTAGGGTTTAGGGTTTAGGGTTTAGGGTTTAGGTTCAAGGGCTTGTGAAAATCGAAAGCCGGTTGTTGGATTCATAGGGTAGGCTTTCCGAGTGCTGCGCGGCATAGCCAGCTTCAGGATCCATGAGAACATTGTACCCTAAACCCTAAATCCTGAACTCTTAACCCTAAAACCCTAAACCCTAAAACCCTAAACCCTAAAACCCTAAACCCTAAACCCTAAACCCTAAACCCCATCCTGAGCGTCACAAAAAAACCTTCGAGGGTCGAGGGCTTTAGTTTAGCATACGGGCCTTAATACGTCGAACAGGGTTTTGGGGTCCACTATACTATTAGAATAGGGTTTTGGGGGTGCCTTTAAAGGGCTCCTTCTATACGGGCTAAAATAAGGGTTTAGGGTTTAGGGGCCTTAATAATTTCAATAGGGCTTTGTGGTCCATTATAATATAAACATAGTCAGCAACCCCGCCAAAAAATAGTATTGGTGACTATTTAGACCCGAATATACGGGTTCTGTCATGAACGCCTTGGAAATGTGTTACCCTAAGGGTCCATGTACCCAAATATTATATACTTTGGCCCCAATGTACGTATGTATGGACTAGACTACTTTAAGGCCAATGTATATACTATTTGAGCACATGGACCCTTAGGGTTAGGTATCTTCTTCGGACAATTCGGAACGTTTCCAAGAGAGCCCCTGGGTCTCTTGGGGGTCTAAGAGATCCCAGAAACCCGGACGTATCAGGAGCCTTGGAGTATGTATAGGGCTCAGGGTTTACGGTTTAGGATTGCAGATTTGGGGTTTAGGGCTTTGGGTTTAGTGTTTAGGGTTGCGGATTTAAGATGGTGTTGGCGCTTTGACGTAACCACGGAGAAACAAGTACCAGCTTGTATTTCGTCCTGATTCCTTTAAGGTATCGGCGCAACGAAGAAACAATAAAGTATGGTACTCCAAATTCCAAGGAATCTCGGCTTCTTGGGGGGGCCTACGATGGTGAGTCCTGTCATTAGAGCGGACCACCTTCCGCTTCTTCCAACTTTGCTTTGTCAGGTTTAGGATCCCTAAGGGTCCGTGTACTCATAAAAATAAGTTATTGACCAGGGTTTAGGGTTTAGGGCCCTCGACCCTATACCCTAAACCGTACTCATACAAGTATATACTTTGACCTTAAAGGTAGTCCCTATCTAGGTACTTTGCGGCCAAAGTAGATAATATTTAGGTACATTGACCCTAAGGGGATGGTTTAGGGTTGCTTAGGGATCTTTGTCCTCGATGAAAGTCATGCTTCCAACGAAGAATATCTTCTTCTGAAGGCTCGAACTGGGGCTGGAAGTGAGTCTTCGAAATTGTGTTGGCAACGCCAACTGGAGAAGAAAGTGCAACTTCAAGAATAACGGCTGAGGTATCTCTAACGATATGCGGCATCTCGAAATCTAGGCTCGCTGTTCTGTTTGTGCCATGAGACATTACCAGCATAAATCCTGGGCCCGAATTGCCAACCCTAAACCCAAAACATCCCAAAACCCTCAACCCAAACCCTAACCCCGAAGTCTCGGCTACCACGGAACTGCCGCACTTCCAGAGACCATGATCTGCTCCTTTGTGAGCAATGCCGCGGTCGCACCAAGGTCTTGGGTCTTGTTTTATATTTTAGGGTTTGTGTGTTTAGGGGGTTCGAGGTTCAGGGTTTAGGGTTTATAGGGTCTAGCGGTTCAGGGGTTAGGGGCGGGTTTGTGGGTTATCGTCAGTTATCGTTTTAAGTGATTCTGGGCCTGTTGATCAAATGCTTAACTCAAGAACTTGCGAATGGCTCGTACAAGTACACTTTTAGGCTTTTAGGGTTAGGAATTAGGGCTACCATTGAAACGTAATGGGGCTGTTAAAGTGTTTTCTCCGGCTCACCCTTTGGCTACGGCATCTGGACCATATGGATCCCACACAAATGGCCATATGATCAACGTTTCAGTTTCAATATCTTATTAAAGACCTGAATCCCTGAAGCTAAGCACTGCAACCCTTTTCGTAGCTACCCCTGATCTTGCAGGTAACATGAACTAATCCTAGATGAGCGCCCGAATTACTGCCCCGCTACCATTTATAAGCTATATGGCTATATGCTTACATGCTTAGATGCCCCGATCATATGATAAGCCGAAAAGGTAGACGCTTTAAGTCTTAAGGTTACATATGACCCGAAAGTTTAAAGGCATCGACTTCGTTAACGTTTACGCCTACTCAACAATGAAGCCAGACTATCTCAAGGTTCCTAAATGCTGACCCTAAACCCTAAACTAAAGACCCTAAATACTAGAGATCTACTCCCTGGTGCTTTGTAGGGATTGGGGAAATGGATTGTGGTGATTATTACCAGGATTACATAGGAGCCTAAACTCTAAACCCTAAACCCCTAACCCTAGGAGCTACTTTGAGGATCCCTTCCCCCATTCCCTACCCTAAACCCCTAACCCTAGGAGCTACTTTGAGGATCCCTTCCCCCATTCCCTACGCAGCACCAGGGAGTCTGCTGCGCGAAGCATCCCCGACGAAACCCCCTGGTTTAGGACTCTTCCGCAGTGAGCCTTACCATTTCAGAAGCCACACTTTTGCGCTTGAGGGCGTGGAGTTTAGGATTTAACATTTGGTGTTCCGGAGTGGAATTTGGGTTAAGAGATGTTAGGAGTACTGAAACTTTAGGATAGTGCTTGGGGTAGTAGTGTTTAAGACGTAAACCCACGGTGCAACTGAAGCAGTGGGCAATCTCGACTGGGCTCTGCAGGAATTTTCCGAAACAAAGCCTCTCCACGCCGTCCGTGTGAATAGCTCTAAGGCCTGGCCTTTTGCTTAATGAGGGTTGCGAAAGGCTTCTCAGTCTGTAGGGATGCCACCAAAAACTATGGGTAAACAAACCCCTCTAAGACCAACCCTAAGATCCTAAGACCCTCAGACCATCCGAGGCCTTGTGCAGCATTTTGAGGATACAGGGTTTCCGGGTTTGAAGGGGCTTCGGGCTGCAAGGGCGCTATCGCGGCTGGGTGTGCCTAAAGCCTAAAGCCTGAACCCCAAACCCCAAAGCCGAAACCCCAAAGCCTCAAACCTAAACCCTAAACCCTAAACGGTTGAGGATTGTGTTTTTGCAGGTAATATAGGAGCCTTAATGATTGGAATAGGGTTATGGGGCCCATTATTATACTATAGTTATAATAAGGAGCCCCAAAAATAGTTTCGGTAATTTCTTAGGCCCCCTATATTATCAGGAATCCGTGAGGTCGGGCTCGGGAGGGTCCTTTTTAGGGCTCCTTAAAGGGATCTGTAAAGAATCTATAGAGTTAAGGTTTGAATTATGGTGCTATAGGGGTAGTTCTCTAAATCAAGGTCCCTTTTAGGGTGGTTCTCTAAAGGGTTCCGTTCAAGGGAGCTACAAAGGTTTCTATAGGTTTCTAGAAAGGTACTATAAGGGTAGTTCTCTAAATTAGGGTCCCTTTTAGGGTTCTTTTTATTTTTCGAGGCTGTCGTACTATTTTGGGCCCGGGTAGTACCTGAAAGTAGGGTTTAAGGTTTAGGCTTTAGGGTTCAGGGTTGGGTATTGTGGGCACCTAGTTTGGGCCTGGTGTTGCAAGGTTACAAAACATTTACGCTACATGGTGTACGCCCTAGGATCTATAGAGTCTAGGGATCTTAGGGACAAGGGGTCTAGGTTCCAGGGTGAGGAGTTTCGGATTCAATTTTGCGCTTTATCGCTTTGCGCACAGCTTTGGCTTATCTGTACTATGTTCGGAAGGACCGGGGAGAAAAATGGTGATTTAAAGCTTAAGCTCGCTTTCTTCTTCTGTGGTCCAAAAGGAAAGACCAGTCCAACCCTAAACCCTCCCCTAAACCCTAAACCCTAAACCCTAAGCCCCTAAACCCTAAACCCCGCAGCTCCCCAATACCGCGACCATGAGGGGTTTAGTAGTAGTTAGGGGCTTAGGGTTTGAATTTAAAGCTCAAAAAAGTCGAACCCTAAACCATCGAACTTTACGTCCTAAAGCTTTGGTATTGGAGAAGTACTAAGCCCTAAACCCTAAACCCTAAACCGTGTACTAAGCCGGCTCACTTGACCTCCTTCTCTTTCTCCTCGCTCTCTTGCGGCTCGATGGCAACCACCTCCGCAGCGGACTTCGGTCTGAGGGTCTCAGGGTTCGGGATGAAAGTAATGTATCTATAGTTTCCATTGTAGTTCCGTTTTGGGAATGCCTTAGAAACTCCTTCTTATATAACTGGCTAAACCGAAAAAAGGAACTACAATGGAGACTACAGGTAGGGGCCTCAATAATTTGAATACGGTTTTGGGCTGCTTTAGAGTAAACTCAGAATAAGAAGCCCCTAAGGAATGATATTAGTAATGATTTAGGCTTCTAGAGTATAATTAGAATAAGAAGCCCTACGGAATGATATTGGAAATAACTTTGAGTTCTACAGTAGCACTCTTGAGTTTAGGGTTTAGGGCTTGGCCCTGAACCCTTTGAGTCTTGAGGTTTGGGGTTCAGGGTTTTTGGGTTTCGGGAAGCAGATGCCCGTGAAGATAGGGGCCTAGACAAGTAGAATAGGGCTTTGGGGGTATATTGTACTATAACAATAGTAAGGAACCCTAGGAATAATTTTGGTAATTCTTTGGGCTCCTATATGAGTAGAACTCTTCTGTCTGGTGCTTAGTAGGGAATAGGGGAATGGATCCCTATGATATTCCCTTAAGGTGCCTTATAGTAGTCCCTATAACCAATTCCCCCATTCCCTGGCCCTACTAAGCACCAGACAGTCTTAGACCCCTACAAATCTTGAGGTTTCGGGTTCAGGGTTTGATGGTTTCGGGTTGAGAGAGCTCGAAACCGGATCCTCGGTCGGTTTAGGGTTTAGGGGCTTAGGGTTTATAGGGGTTTAGGGTTAAGGGGTTTGGGGTTCAGGGGTTTAGGGGTTTCGGGTTTAGGGGCTTAGGGGTTTAGGGTTTAAGGGTTTCGGGGTTTCGGGTTTAAGGGCTTAGGGGTTTCGGGTTTAAGGGTTTAGGGGTGTAGGGTTTAAGGGCTTAGGGATTTAGGGCCCATTTAGGGCTGAAGGGTTTAGGGCTTAAGGGATTTAGGGTTTAGGGTTTGGGCCTCTGTAAATTTCTGTAAATCATCAAGCCTAAAAACCCCTACGTAGACCTGAAAGCTCGTCTTGAACCCTTAAATAATCCTGGGAGTATCCCTTATAGAACCCTTTGAGGAGCATTGTAAAGAACAGCTTATGAGATGCTTCAGGAAAACCCTAAACCCTAAACCCTAAATCCTAAGCCCTAAACCCTAAACCCTCTTCAGGGAAACCTGCCTTCATGCACCGCAGCTCGTCCTGGATTCGTGCTTTGGCGATCATGGCCTCTTTGAGGACCATGGTGTGCCTCGGGCAACTTTAACAGTACACCCTATACCCTAAACCCTACTTGAGAGGCCCGTAGAAGATCCATCTGTGCAGGGTGTTCCAACGGCGCTACACGGTTTTCTGGAGTTTTATGAAGGCCCTGAATACTTGTATAAGTTTGTAATATTTTTATACCTACAAGAAAATACAATATCCAAATCGCTTCAACAGATCCAAAAGACCGGTAATCTGCGATTTAGATCCTTGGAGTAGTTCTGGTAAGGTTCCTCGATTTGGTTTCAATTTTATGGGTTCTACATTGGTTCGGCGCTAGGGCGTTTCTGGCCTCGCGGTCTTGTCTAGGCTTCATCAGATTCCGCATGGTGCTAACAATGGCCTTCTGTTTAAAGCTTAAGCTCATGCTAAGGACGGCTATCAGTAACCTCTGGTTTGCCCTCCATCCACATCGAGCTGGGCCGCAAACTGCTGGGCGCCATCATCAACCGCTTTGATCCACACGTGGACAGCATCATTTTCCCAGAACACTACATGCCGCAGACTTCTTATGTGGCTTTAGAGGTCGTCATCTAGCGGGGTGCAGGGTTTAGGAAGTTGGACCCTAAACCCTAAACCCTAAATCCCAAACCCTGAACCCTAAACCCTAAACCCTAAACCCTAAACCCTAAAATCTAAACCCTATAAACCCTAAACCCTAAAAACTAAACCCTAAACCGTGTTTAGATAAGGCTTATGCTACTCACCAGGGCAGCCCTGTGTATTTGGAGCGAGTTGTGGTCCCAAATTTTGCCTCCTTTTTACGTAATAAGCCCTATAGGCCCCCTGAAACCCTAAACCCCCTAAACCCCCTAAATCCTAAACCTAAACCCTCATCCCTAAAGCCCCATACTTTCAAACTAAGCCCTCGAAACCTTAAGCCCTCAACCGCTTCATACCAGCCCATGAAGCTGAAACCCTGCAAAGCCCAAACACGTTTTAGGGTGAATGGTTTAGGGCCTAGGTTGAGGGTTTGGGGTTTAGGTTTCGGGTTTAGGGCGATCCCCTCTCTCTGCTTATAGAGTTTGGAGTTTGGGGTTTAAGGTGTAGGGTTGAGGGCTTCAGGCTTAGGGCTTACCAGTTGATCCCCGGCACAATCACTTTTAAAAGTTAGGGGTAGGGGTCTACATTAATGTAGGGGCCTTAATAATTTGGATAGGGTTCTGGGGTATATGAAATACTAGAATCATAATACCGGAACCCAAAAAATAGTGTAGGTAATTAATTATTTAGGCCCGTATATTAGCAACCTACGCTTCAGGAGCCGAGCGTCTGTCAGGCCGACAACCGCCATGAACCCGAAGAGCAGAATGAAGGGTCTCCTTGTGAAGGGTTGAAGGTTTAGGGGAAGGAATCTGGAGTGACAGGTATTGATTGTCTTTCGAAATCTTTCTGTGTAACCCATCGAGGACCAACTTTAAACCCAGAATACAGAATACTGTTTAGACCGTGAATTATCCCCAATCTCCTCCCACAGAAACCTCGGAGCGCCCGAACCCTCGGGTCCTTCCATACTTGTCGCTCAAAGTGCCGACGCAGGGCTGCAAAACTAATCCCGCAGCGGGGCTTATCACCTGGTCTTTGCACTGGTGGATGCGTGACGTGCTGAGGGGGTTTAGGCGTCAGGTTTCTGTTGAGGTCTTGCAACGATTCTTTGCGAAGCTCCGGGCTGCATACAGAATGCACGGCTGAAGCCCAAAGCCGCCATGCTGAGCCCAGCTGAAAGAAGTGCAAGTCGACTGAGGGGAAGGCCCAGCAAACTGCGAGCAAGGAATCTGGAACCTCGGTGTGCAGATCATGTGTCCTTTATGCCAGGTAGCCCTTTCGAAATACAGAAGCCTTGGACAACTCTGTCTGCACGCTTCGTGTCAGCTGACTATATAGAGGGGCACTTCAGGGACAGATCAATAGATCCACAGGCAGTCTGGGGATAGACATCTGTATGTCAGTATATGTAAACACAGGTGTGCACTGGCACAGGAAAACACATGCATTCGTGTAAGAAAGCATGTATACATACAAACATACATACGTACATGAACAGATGCATACGAACATACACGCATGCAGTGCATGCCTACATACCAGTATGCATGCATCCTGCACACATACAAATATACCTGCCTACATACATAGCCGCATGCAGTCTTACATGTACATAGAGGCATCCCTGAAGGCATGACACGATAATGTAGGCACATAACCCATGCACACCTTCAAACACACATTTATCACACATGCATGCGTGCATCCATCCATACAGAACGTTAGATATACGTAACCACCTCAAAATAGTGTCCCTCCTCCACCTTACACTGCATGCGCACAAGCGAACCAAAATGAAACAGCGATGCACAATACAGTTCGCAGGTGTTTGTGTCTGTGAATATTCTAGTTTTTGTATGCTCAGAGACTGCGATATATGCACTGATGTGTGCATATGCACATAGAAACCCGGATCTGATGAGTATGTACCAAAGAGAAGCCGCGCAGCAAGGGTCGCACAATTATGTCGTACAATGACAAACTCGTTGTCGGCACCAGCACCAACGAATTGACTTCGGCTTCAGGTCAAACATTAACAAGCAATGTCGTCGCACTGATCGGTGGCAGAAGATGTCGCGTTTGCCCAGTGCTGCTTTGTGACAATGATATCCAGGCTGACGGCACCCTGCACTAGCGGCCATCGCATCCCAAGACATCCTTTTGCGCTGGCTAGACAGTGACACTGGCCACCTCATGGCAAACACGGCCCTCCAACCGAGTTTAGGAACAGCCCCCCAGTCCGAAACCCTGCGACCTCTCCCGAGGAGTCCTCGGGCTCGCACCTCAAGCTCCAGCAAGAGAGGCATGAACAGCGGCTCGCACACCTGGGCGAACTCACGCACGACGTTGTTGCCGGTTTCGGGGAGTCTGGGGAGTATGAACATGTCAACACGATCACGATGATCAGGGGCAGGGCGATGATGGCGTGTTGGGCTGGGCCATGCAGTGATGGCTTGCGGGTATGGCTGTCTTTTCATCCTGAACCAGGGGGCACTAACTGCATGGGGAGAATCGTGTTCTGACTATGAGAACATTCTCGTTCCAGCTTTGTGGATGCTGTGAATGCTCTTGCTGCTGGTCCTCCTGTTCTTACAGCAGTTCTGACGCTGATGGTAGTGGTGGTGCTTACGACCATCAGGAAGAACATCCTACTGCTACTGCAGATCCTTGTGCTCATGCTCACGATGATGATAGTAACGACGACAGCAACAGTGATTACCTGCCTAAAGCTGGGCTTGTCGGCACTGTTCTTGCGACGGGACCGCTGTATAAGGCCCAAGCGCTCCAGCCCAGCTCCGGCATTGCCACCGCCAACCTCGATGTCAAACAGTCTGGATGGACGAAGACTTTGAGCTAAGGCATTTGCAGCTTCGGGCGTTAGGCTTAAGGGTAATATAGGTGCAGGCTAGATAAGTTAAGCAAAGACTGGTGCGGGCATAGGCTTAAAATGCTGCAGACTTTCACCTGAAATTTGGTATCCGTGCATACAGCGGAATCTTGAAAAAGCTCCTGGAGTCGTGCTTTGCCAAAGATGCAAAATTATGGAACATCTCCTACCCTTGGAAAGCCTCCCTTGCAAGCGATCTGTGAGAAGCTGCGTAGGGTGTAGGATCGGGTACCATCTAAGCCGGACGCAAGACAAGACTTGGAGGATGAAAGCAAGGATGCCGTGAAACGGCTGTGCAACTCCAAATCCTCAACTCTGTAAGGTCCTGTGAAGCGGTAGACCGAAATCCCGGCTGCCGGGTTGACTAAGAAACTCGTAACTCCAGCAAATGATCAACAGAGCCCTGGCTTTTTGCCGTTAAGTTTCTGTGCCGCTAGCCGCTGGGAAAACGGCGGTCTGGGCCTCCGTTGCACTCAACATCACAGCACGAAGTTCCCAACTCCCTGAGTTTGCGTCATCCGGAAGCACTCGAACCTTCGATCGAGGCCTTTTGCATTCCATGCTTAGAGTCCGAAAGACGTCCTTGGAGTTGTCGAATTCGAACATCGTTTGGCGTGGATGATGGGCAGGGTCCGAGTCAGCAAAAAGAGTCAAAACATCAGGGGCAGAATCAGCAAGCAGGCCGGGTGCAAGTCATCAGCAGCACAGTGGCAGTCAGCAAACCCCAGAGCCAAACTCCGAGGCGCCCCAGCCCGAAACGGCAAACACCAAGGAAGTGCTATGCGATGGCAGCACCTCTTACTCGACGACATGCTCCTCGAAACGTAGTGTAAACTTGCCCGACATTTCAGCATAAAATATGTCCAAACCATCTCTGGAGAAGTACACACAGTAATGTAAACTAGCCTACAACTACTTGGTGGGTGCAAGAGGAGGTAATGCGTGGTCGCTTCCATACCCAGCTGCGGCTTACTGTCAACTTCCCCGGCTGCTCGCTTTTGACTGGAGGCCGCCCCTTTTCTGACAGGCAGCTGCTGGTTTTCTGACTCATCTGCAGACAATCGCCCGGATTTGCTGACACAAGCAGCTACTCTGGTGGATGGATCTGCAAGACAAGTCCTGTTTCTTTTGAGTGATCTGCAATGCACACCACTTTTTCGGCGATTTCATTCCGTAGCCTATCATGTATGTATGCCTACGTATCTATCTATCTGCCGAAGCCTTGACCTGTTGTACTCAACCCGAGCATCCGAAACATTCAACTTGACACCCTGTCCTGAAACAGAAAACCCCCACCTTGCAACTCAAGCTTAAAGATTAAGCTCCTAAATCTCCTTGACGAAATCTCGCAGCGTCAAGGAAGTGCTGGAAACCCAAGAGGATTTATCAGGGTTCAGTGACCCTAAACCCTAAACCCCAAACCGGAAGTTCAGTGCCTTGACCCCGTGGAGTCTGGCCCTTGCAGATCCAACGCCATGGCTCCGGCTGGTATCCGGCCGCTGTGGGCGCAGAGATCAGGCTTGGAAGGCTCGGAACTTGCTCTTTCGTGGCCATCTAGGCAAGTATGCATATCCAACCTATCCTCGGTCCTCGGTCCTCCATTCCGAAACATAGCCTGCGCATAACTCGTAGCAGCTCGGCGCGTTGGAGCTTCAGGGTCTGTGGGTGCAGCACAGCCCTGCTGAATGCGTATATTGCTTTACAGCGACCCCTTAACACATGGCACGCCATGAGTAAACTGGCTCTATAGCTCGTGATCTGCTGAGCCTGATTCAGTATAGGAAATCAGGTTGCGATATCATCGCTAACCCAAGGCATTTCGTGTTATGGTGCGATTTGTGCATACTCTGTAGATGCCCGATAGCTGTCCATACCGGAAACTTACATGATGTAGAACCTGTAGATTGCTGGTTCACTTCGGCTACTAAAGTTAGTACCCACCATAATGTTACTATTTGTGACTGTTCAGTTTCATACATGCACGCACGTATTGAATGCTTTGAGACGAGACTCATGCCACTGTGCCCATAACAGCTTAAGCCCTCGACTGGTAACCTCAATCAATCCCTCTACTGCCACTCGAAAGCCCTGGACTTTGAATTATCCTTTAGCACAAAACTTTTGGACTCGTGCCCTAAACCTTTAACTCAGATCCGCACGTTTAACCAAGACGTTGGACCTTAAGCCATCAACTGCAAACTTAAAACCCCCTCAACTTTGAAAGCACAGCTTACTCCCTAAACTTTTATTCTTAAGCCCCACACTTCTCATTTGCAGCCCTAAGCCTTAAATGGCAAACTTCAAGTTCTGAACCTTATGCCCTACACTAGGCCCTACACTTTAATCTTAATCCCTATAGACGTTTCACCTTTAGCCCTCCGTAAACCCAAAACTTTTCAGTCCCAAACCCTGAACCTGGTGTTCCAAACGCGCCCGGCAAACGGCACCCCATGCTGAAGGGCCAGGCGAACGAAGCCCTGAGAAGCTCACTTGGGATGGAAATTGTCGCACGGTATTTAGGGTCAGCCGGCTCTACAATCGGGGGGAGAAGCAGTCGATACTTGACCCTGAACAACCCGCTGAGGGTGATTGGCGTGGAACACGAAGTAGATGCTCGGCTGCATGGTGTCTGCTTTGGTCTTCTACAAATATCTGAAGTATGCGAGTATTGTTCCATGGTTTGCAGTCGCTGGATTGTGCCGATACAGCCGGGGCTCTGCATGGATCCGCAAGGCCCGCCTGCCGCTGAGCCAGAACCAGCTGTTCGACTTTGCCTCGCCTCAAGTGAGGTTCATAGAGCAGCTTCACTTCGATATGCACACAGATGCCGAGATCAGAAATGCCGAGACAGCGCGCATGGAGACGCGAAGAATACGAAGATCATCGAAGATCTAGGTCACGTGCTGCGCGAGAAGCTGCTCCCGCTCACCGCCAGGAACCACAGATATGCTAAGCCTTGGCAGGCACGGGCTATCTTGAGGAAGTGATGCCGCAGGTACAGGAGGCAAAGGGACTGGAAGCTGATTGGAATGCTCGTCTCGCTGCACGCCGTCGCTTTGCCAAGATTTGATGGGCATGCACATGGCAAGAGCAGTATGCACGATGGATGTAACAGTACGTAACATTGTCGTATCTATCATCTATATATCTTGGATGCACCCGGAAGGCCACATTCAAGGGTCGCGCCCGTTGGACAGGCACCTCTTGGCTACATCCCGATGCGCATCAACGCCTCAGCGAGCTCTGGCCCTTGTGATCATGTTATCGGGCTTTTGTCTGCGCAATTGTCAAATGCTACCTCTGGATTCTGCTGCGGTTATTTTGATCGATTTCTCCTTACAGCACCCATGATCCTATCATTAACGCCGCCCTTGAGGAAGTCACTATGTTCATGTTCCACTGGTCCTCGCTTTCGCAGCTCGACACACGGGCCGCGCAGTAAAGCTCTCAGTCCGTACTCAGCATTCCTAGCAATCACAGGACTCGAAGGTCCACGATTCGTGTGCCCGTCGCGAAATTTATGGGTGAGCTTAAGTACTTTAGGATGTAGGGTTTACATGCCATTAGTGATACTGCAACGGCTATGGTTATTCTTTGCAAGTTCATGTGCTGGCACCGGGCGTGTCTTGAACAGAGGCCTTCGCACAACATCCTTCAACCATGAAGCGAATCCGAAACCCTGTCTGCACCATGATTCTCAGTGAGCTGCATCCCAATCCAAGCGCCAGTTCCCGCACTCCAGGAAGCTTGAACAAGACACCGGCCTTTTTGGAGGCAGGTTGAGCTTCGAGGTTCTGATCTGCGATGATCATGGAACACAACCTGAAAGCCAGTGTTCCTGCTCGAACTGCGGCTGAGGACTCAACACTCAAGGCGCAGCGTCTGCTTGCGGGCAGAGCCCTCTCAAGATCTGGATGGAAGCCCTGGCAACAATCCCAACGGTGGAACTGGGCAAACGTTCCGGGTGTTTCGGTACAGGGCAACAAGCAAGCTTCCGACGACACAGCCTGCACTGAAACCCAGTGGGAAAACCCGATGAGAACATCGCCAAGCTGATTGCGGGGGAAAACTTGTCACCGTTCTGCACCGGTCGCGGCAGCCAACTACTACTATGCCTGAATCCGCGTGAATCGAGACAATCAAACTGTAGGACCCACAGGTGCAAGCACAACAAAGAACCTGGCGGGCAGGCAGAGATCACCAGATAGTGACCCAAAGAGAGAACACCGTGCGGATGAACGGCCACCTCGAGAAGAGACAGAGTGAGATTTCGCTGGGCCTAGGCCCCAAAGAGGTCTGCAAATTTGCTCGAGGGATTACTCTAGGCTCAATCGGCTGCTGTTGTTTTTGTGACTGGGCCTACTGTTCCTGAGTGCTCCTGTCACTTACGTCTTGCACAGCATGCTTGACTGTTTTGTGGCTATTGCGACGGCAATATGGACAAGCTCTGGCTATCTTAACCGTCAGGGTCATCGCGGTGTAATAGCTTGCAACAGTCATAGTAGTGACATGCGTCTTCGCGACAGTTGCCTTTCTGCCTATCGTTAGTCTTGTCACAGTGATTCACAATTTTCGTGAATGGTCGCCGTGCTCACTACATTGTCAAGCAGAATACGCTAGTTAGTAAGTACATACTTGATGTTTTTGAGCTGCATAAACTTGCTACGTCGACGTCCTGCCGTCGTTCACGTGTTCACACAGTACTGTAATGCTGGGATGGTGGTGGTGGTGGTGGTGGCGGTGGCGGTGGTGGTGGTGGTGGCGGTGGCGGTGGTGGCGCGTGGTGGCGGGTGGTGGTGGTGGTGGTAGGGGTGCGGGGTGGTGGTGGCGGCAATGGAACGACAATGACGATGAAAATCACGAGCCACGAGGATAGTTCCAGGATAACGCTGACGATACGGATGATGATGAGGGTGACGATGATGGTAATTTTGATGGTAATGATGACGGTGATCATGGTGATGGATATGATGTTGGTGATGGCGATTATGACGAAGCTGGTGGTGATAATGATGATGATGTTGTGGTTGTTGTTGTTGATGATGATGATGATGGCGAGCAGCAGAAGAAAGGACAAACACCAACACCGCTGAGAATAGCGCTGTGAAGCTGCTCCGGTGCTGCTGCCAACTATGGTAGTGAGAAGGATAGTGCATTACACGATAACAAGCTAAATGTGTATCAACAAGGTGCTGTGTTACTATTGAAGTGGTGGTGATGATGATGGCGATGAAGGAGGTGATGATGTGACAGCAGCAAATGCTAAGGCTGCGACGACGCAGTGGCCACACTTTCGAAGCCCCTGTTCGCAAGCTGAGGGCATCACAAGACTAGGTCGAGAGGTGTGACGGGCTGCCTCTTCGTCCTCCAAGCTGCAATCGATGTTGAACAATCTGGGCAGAACCTGGGACGCCCGGTGTTTCCCCAAACGTGTTCTTTCGCATTTTCGGCGGTGCCTGGTTCCAAAAGCGCTGGACCACCCTGAGCAGCCAGGGGCTTCTGCCTCACTTCGAGAATTTCAGCAAGCTTCGGCACATTTCGCCACGTCTCAGACTTCTCAGGGCTCCGACGGCAGCCGGGTCGCTTCTCCGAGCCGTCAAGGACGCTCGCCAGGTAGCCCAGCAAGCAGCCTCGGTCTTGCAGAGAAGAGCCGAAGCTGCAAGGGATGGACTTGGCGCAACTCGGACATGGCTCTACTGTACGACCGTGTCTCTGAGGCTGCGTCCGGCCAAGAGCTGTTTTGAGACAGAAAGGCGAGGGCACCAGGGCCTCAGACGCTTCTTCGTGGTCCCCACACCCCTGTGACGTTTCGGCTTCTTTCGGCCCCCTGGCAGCTGCAGGGCTGCCAGCACCAGGCCGCCGATCGCAGAACTGCGCAGCAGGGCTGATCCGGCCATGGCGTTGAAGCAACGATACGGACTGAAAAGGATGGCGGAGGCTCGGGGGAGGCCCGTTCTGCGCGGCAGAGCTCCGATTGCCGGTCTACCTCCGGCGAGATTCCCTGCTCTTGCAGTCAAGTTGTAGGTTCGAAGGAAGCTTGCGAAGCTTGCATGAGAGGTCATGGGATGTCACATGCACTTGAGTGGAGTGGTTGAGAACGACACTGGAGCCGACATATCCCTGTGTGATGCTGCGGCAGCTAGCTGCAGACCCAAAAAGCTGCACGGAGGGGGTCCAGGGAAGCCTCACGCTCACGGGGCATCCCCTCATCGTGTTTCCACAATCTCACACCCTAAACCCTAAACACCCAACCCCCCGTAAACACTGAAACACATAAACCCTATGCCATACCTCTCAACCCGAAGCACCACCAGTATAAAACCCTAAACCCTAAACTAAACCCTGTCCTGGGATGACACCTTTTTTCTCTTTCCTTTGCATCCTTTGGTCACAAAGCCCCAGCCTCCTTCAGTCGCTTCTGTAGCTCTCCGGAGCTTGCCATGGTCACGGCATCATCCTTAACAAAAGGAAAGGGGGAAGAGAAGAGTGCTTCGGGGTTTAGGGTTTAGGGGTTTAGGGTTGCTTTTACGGGGTACTCTAAGGGATTTGCGCAAGGCTCATACTATACGGCTTGCTGTCGGGATTTTAAGCTTCTGGGATCTGGATGCCAAATCTTGTGAACGTGAAGAGCATAGCGCGACCTGAATTGGGGCTGTTCTTGCGGCTTTTAATGCCGGAGAGCGGCACAACCACCGATGAACTTGCCGGCTATAAAAAGCCGCGGCACGGAGCGAGCGCCAGTCCTCTGTTGCATGTAGTCCAGGACGGCTGCTTCGTCCTTAACCAGCGGCTTCTTGTTCATGTCCTCAAGCTCTAGCACCTCCGCGGCGACGCCAATTTCGCCCAGCACAGACTTCAAACGCTGGCAGAAAGGGCACCATTGCTTTGACACCACGAAGACCTTGCTCTGAGTGATCCTGTTCTCCAGCTCCTGGAGTTCCTGGCTCTCAAGTAGTTTAAACACTAGGAGATGACTTACTATCATCCATAAGGAAAGCGTATCTACAGAAACCGTACCACGGCAATCTAAATGATGAGTTCTTCAAGAAGAGCCCCCCAAACCGTAAACTGCCGGAAAAGACTAACTCCTGAACCCCCCTATACCCTAAACCCCTAAACCCTAAAACCCTAAATCCTAAACCCCCAAACCCAGACAAACCCTGAGTTCTTCAAGAAGAGCCCAAGCTCCGGGTTCGCGAGACCCACCCCAACGCCCAGAACCGGAGCGGAGCTCGCCAACCTGGGTTGCTGCTAACTTAACTTCAGTCACCATAGTTGGGATATATAGAAAAATACTGGGGTTTCCTTCAGATACCATGGTGGGGAGATATAGTAAACACTAGGGTTTCCTTACGTCACCATTTTTGGGGGGTATATAGTAAATACTAGGTTTGCCTTGTTATAGTAACTTTATTTAAGTTCCTTAACAGCAACCCAGCAACCGCCGGCTCACGACATAGAGGCCCAAGACCAGCAGCAAAGTCTGTCCCCGGAACCTCCCCAACGACCTCGGCCTGGAAACAGGCAGAAACTTTCTCCGTGCAAAAACGCAGCTCCCTCAAAGAAACAGAGCATGCCGAAACCCGATGACAACGCTAAGACCCTCTACAGCGCCGATTAGAGCCAAAAGTGAGTCTAAGACGCAGAAACCAGACGTGATAAAAACCTCTGCATAGCCAGCTACGAGTGCTTTTGAAGGGGCATTGGCAGGCCTCGCTTCGGCAGCGTTTTGCTCGCCTAACATCTCCGCTGAGGTTCGCTTCGGTGCTCTCAGTGGGGGCCAAGAACTCCGAGCCGCTAAAGCCGGCAAAAGGTATGCAGCGCCAGGGTTGTGAGGGCGTCGGGCTTACGGTTTGGCTTTCAGCGCCTCGGGCTGAAAAGCTGAACTCCTAGCATGTTACATCGGCTGCCGATAAGATGCGCGAGGGCGGCGTTACCGCGGTGCACATTATTGCACATCTGCCTCTACCAAGGCCTGTCTGTCGGAGGCATTTCGCTGCACTCCCTCTCCTCCCCACCCTCACGCTGCCTGGATGCATTTTTCAGCTGGGGCGGAAGCATTCGTTTCGTCTGTCATGTGGCCTACGACCTCGATGGCCCTGCACACTCTTCGCATCTTGGGATCTCAGATGCAGCCCGCAAGCAGGTGCAACTTTTTGCAAAGCTATGCCCTAATCACAGTGCCGTGGCCCTCTCAGATAGTATGGCCTGGAGAGAACGACTGACAAGCTGCTGATGCACTGTCTCTCTCGACAGTGTCAGAAACTTGCTAAACCTAGTATATGTTTATTACACATTAATATCGAAAAATATGCATATACATATGTACATATATGTGCTGATCGACTACATGATCTATACAAATAAACACATAAATACAAACAAATACATATAAATATACATAATATATATATATATATGTATATCTATACACAGAGAGAGAGAGAGAGAGAGAGAAAGAGTGAGAGCTAGTGACAGTATGCCTCAAAATACACCACGAGTGCTTGTAGGATGCCGGCCCTGGAAGCTCCAATCGTCACCTTCGCGCAACCGGCTCAACGTGGCAGCTGTTGCGGCTCTTGCTTACACCATGGCGCTTTGCAAAGGTCTAGTCTAGGGCTTCGGGCTTATAAGGGGCTCATGACAGGGTTTGGGACAAGAGCTCCTGAACTACACAACTGACTCATAACGCACAGTAAGTTAGTGTTCAGAAAACTTTCGCTGCTGCTACGGCTTTCGAAATGCTGGGTCTGTCAATATTAATGCTCTTCACATACTAAGATGACTAGTACTGTTCTTATGACTTCTATTTAGACTTTGTCGCTAAACTCTGAGCACCGAATACCACAGCGAGTCTGTCTGCTGACGAAGCACACTTGGACTCCTCCAGCATCTTCCAGAAAGTGCTCTCCCACCTTGGTATACACTACACAGCGTGGCTGTGCGGGCTGCGCCGGCCCTGGCGACGGAATCACCAGTTGCTACACGTTTTCAGCTTAAAGCGAAGTGTGCGATTTCGTTTTACAGTCTACAAACTAAAATGAGTTGTAGTGGATTGTGCCATATTACAGCATTACGAGTATTTTCTGATGCACTACACTGTGATGTAGTTACGTACGCCCTCATCGGGGCACCGTGACCTGCACTGAGCATGTCACTCTCCAGTCTCCTCGTTCTTCTCCTTGATCCACAGGGCCACCTCCGGTACAGTTTAGCTCTCCTTTCGCTTGTTTGAGGGCCTTGGGATTCAAGGCTTCAAGTTCCAAGTTTGCGGTTCAACAAAGATCAAGGAGTCCCTAAACCATAAACTTAAAACCCCTAAAACCCTAAACCTTTAGGGTCGTCAGGCAGTGACCTGTGGGACCGGGGCCTTGGGGCACTGAGACGAAACGATTGCAAAGCCTGAGCGGTAGCTTCAGCCACATGATGCATCAAAGCTGTTCCCTAAACCCTAAACCCCTAAACTCACAAGCCCTAAACCCCAACCGGTTTAGGGTTTAGGGTTCAGGGCTTCCCTGAACCCTAAACCCCGAAGTTGTTCCCTAAACCCTAAAGTCACATGTAGCTGATATGAACAGCCCATGCCTGCATCATGCGTCGAGGGATGTCCCAGTCACTCCACAGGGACTCCACCTCGCGGGGCTCCATTCCGGGCTGCTGTAGCTTCCATTTTCTACTCTGGGAAAACCCTAAGCCCTAAATCAAGAGTTTAGGGTTTGGGGTTTAGGGTTCAGGGTTTAGGGTCCGATTCTATACTACAAGCCCGAAACTTAAACCCCCAACCCTCAACCGCGTGGCGGCGACGGATCAGAGTCTGGTCGTTTCCGGGGGCCGGACGGTCTCATCGTCATCCCTGCGGACACAGAGGCATTCTCTCATGGTGACTCATGGGGGGATCTCATTTTCCCTTTCCTGCGGCCTCTTTGGGGCTACGACTTCGTCTTGGAGGCCCCTGGTTGTTGTGCCATATACCCGACAGCCCCTATCCCAAACAAAGGGCCCGAAGAGCACCAAACCCACGTTGCAGAGGTGTGAGGTAAGCTGAGTCTGCCTGGATATTGAAACTGAGTCATCTCTGAAAGCTTCAGTAGTGCTTTGAGTGCTGACGGCCTGGTGTTAGCTTGTGGCCTGGGGTGTGAGCTGTCAACCTGAAGCACCCAGAGGCCCTCAGAGGCAGATCCCAAAGCCAAACTAGGATCGGAGATTCCGAACATTGAAACCATATCTTCAGTTCAACGACCCTTTGCTTCATACAATTCTGACAGATCAGAAGTTGAAAGCCACAAGACAGCAACTATAATTTTCCACGGCTACTGGAAGGCTCGGCCAACGCATTACGAATGCCGAATGCCGTAGGAAGACACCAATCACGATACCTTGGTTCATTCGATTTTGCATGCCATTTTGTTTTGTTATAGTTAGTCAGACTATCGTCTTCTAGCTAGTCAGACTATAGCCTTATGGTTAGGTTAGATTATGTATGGTCGTATAGTTAGGTTCGTTTATGGTTTTGTAGGTAGGTTAGATCAGAGTCTACAGCCGTTCCTCAGAGAACCCTCTGCTCTCGAAAGGCCTGGGGCGCGAGGTCTTGTTGAACAGCGGACCCCAGGCCTGGGCACCGGTGAAGTTCAAGAGGGTCTTGGGCTGTTCGGGGTGTAAGGGGGTTTTACTGTAGGGTTTAAAGGGGGTTTTAGAGTTGCAAGGGGGTTTTAGGGGTTGTCAGGGGATTTTAGGGTAGGGTTTTTTTTGGGGGGGGTTTTAGGGTCTGAAGGGGGTTTTAGGGTTGCAAGGGGGTTTTAGGGTTGCAAGGGGGTTTTAGGGTTTAGGGGTTCAGGGCTTTCGGGGTCTGGTTTGGGATGTGGGTTTGGGGTTTGGGCTATGGGCTTTGGGACTCGTTAGGTCTTCAATCAAGGCAGAGCAGTCAGACCTCAGCAAATACAGTACAGGAAGGCGCGCATGCGCAAGACCTGAGGCGAGCTCATCCTTGTCCTTGCAGACCAGCTCGATTTGCTCCAGGGAGTACCTGTCAGGGTTTTAATTAAGGGAGCTCGGATCTGAAAACCCTATCCCGAGTTCTGACTGCAGGCATAGCTCAGATGACAGGAGCCGTCCATGCATCAGGTCACTCCGGCTTCCACTCTTGCACCTTCTGCCGGATTTCCCCAATCGTAGTCCTGCATCAACGATCCACTCCGATCTACGATGAAGAGAAAGCCGCCGAGGCTGCAGCTCTGCCGTGACAGGCACCGCAAACATGCCTCAGCTCGAGCCGGAGCTCTAACCATGCTCACGTCTCGCTACAACTGCACATGCAAGCTGCGGGCGAACAACAAGGAATCGAAGACTCATTCAACTGCGCAGCCCGCCAGAGTTCCTGCATAAGTTCGGAGTACCACTCCGTCAAGTGGACACTGATCCAGGACCGCATATCCCTTGGCATGCTAGTGCATGCACTGCATATCGCGCTATCTAAGTGCGGCACCGAGCGTTGTCAACACCTGCAGTTGTCTGTGTCCGTGTATAACGCCGGCTCGACTTGAGGATTGTTCCAAAATGGTTCCTAGATCCTTAATGACAGCAAGCTGCCATGACACCAGATAAAATCAATGAGCCCGTGTTTGCCCTGTTTGGAGGTTGCTGCAGTTTCTGGGTTCATTTAGTATCCTGAATCACGAGGAGCGCACACCCCAGAAAGGATCATCACCCCCGACGAAAGAGGAAAGGAGTCAAACCACGAACCCAAGCTGCCTTGACTTCAGGAACATGATCCTGGTCGCGCTCTGCAATCTCGGCGGCGCCTGCCACGAGGCCGGCAGCAATGGATGACCGACTTACCAGGAAAACTGTCTCATACCAGAAGGATGCTCAACTTAGCCGCAAAACAGCAACAACAAGATCATGATACCGCTACGACGACGACTACTACTTCTACTTCTTTGTCTACGTCTACTTGTATTTCTACGACAAATAAGAATAAGACTGCTGCTAATGATAACAACACTCATCTAATGCCACGACCACTACCACTACGACGACGACGACGACTGCTGCTACTACAACAACAACAACAACTACTACTACTACTACTACTACTACTACTATCCCTACCACTGCTACTACTACTACTACTACTGCTACTACTACTACAACTACTACTACAACTACTACAACTACTACAACTACTACTGCTGCTGCTACTGCTACTACTGCTGCTACTACTACTACTACTACAGCATTGTTGTGGTTTCTACCAGCTTGCCGTCGTGGTTGCTACTATGATGGCTATGATTCTTGCTATCATCATGC
>CAJNDV010022237.1:30967-54345 GCA_905221635.1 Symbiodinium sp. CCMP2456
CTATCCCTACCACTGCTACTACTACTACTACTACTGCTACTACTACTACAACTACTACTACAACTACTACAACTACTACAACTACTACTGCTGCTGCTACTGCTACTGCTACTGCTACTGCTACTGCTAGTACTAGTACTAGTACTAGTACTACTACTACTACTACTGCTGCTGCTGCTGCTACTACTACTATTGTACTACTGCTACTACTACTACTCCTCCTGCTGCTGCTGCTGCTACTACTACTACTACTACCAGTAGGCTACTATTGCACTCCTACTATTCTGTAAAACAAAAAGCGAAGTCCAAGATGGCCTTTCTTGATGAGGCCTCCCTTCTCGTCCCAAATCTCTCGGTCTGGCCTCCAGTTGCAGGTCCGTGCAGGGGAGTTTAGGATTGAGGGCATTGGGTTTAGGGTTTAGGGTTGGTGGAGCTTTCGCCACATGGAAGAAACTTCTCACACAGCATTGCACACTGCTCATGTTCAGCCTACAAAGGTGTTGCTTTCTTCGTGATGTGTCTATTGCATTGCCTTCTCATTGCTGTAAATGGCAGCGCTATTTCGAGTGTTGCTGTCTTCCTTAACTGCAGCCTTGCTATTTTATGGTCGCAATTATTGCTACTGATGCTGTCCAGCTTACTGGCACCACTCTTTGTTGCTCGCTCGACTAGTACACTCCAACGCGAACATACGAGTCACGATGCAGTCGAACTGTTCCTGCAGTAGTTGCAAGCTTGGCCACAGCCTTTTGCTCATACCCCGTGAGAACCTGCTGATCAACATCGTGTTGATGCGGTCTTACTGATGAGCTACACTATATTGCGACATTTGTTTGTCTACTTCCATATAGAGCCGTTTATGTGTGTATACATATATAGATATACAGTTACATACAGGCACATGCACATACATGCATACGTACATGCATAGCACATACATGCCCGGTACTAGAAGTACACTCCCGGTCACGCCGCGGCAAAGATTTCAACACAAATGTTTAAAAACATGCATACACATCCATACATACATACATACATACATACATACATGCATACATACACGCATATGTATTATATGCACATATATATATATGCATATATGTGTGTACTGATGTTGACATGTATATTGGTACTGGTCTCGATTTATGTACACACTCATGCATACATGTTTATCTTCATGTTTGGTTGTCTTTGCGTTGATACTGTTAGATGTACCGCGCGTGTCGTCATACTGCACGGCTTCTACAGGACAGCTACCATGATGTCACGCGAGTACACGTACAAAGAATGCAGCAGTGACAAGATTTGCACATCCCGAGAACAAATTACAATGTGCTCCGAGGCTATCTATACGACCATGCAATGTAGACAGATGGTGCTCTTCTGCTCATATATACGTCTACATACATACATATATATATACAAATCGGTATATGTGTATATCTATATATGGATATGTGTGTGTATATGCGTGTACAAGTACATGTTTGCCCAACCAAAATTAAACAAACAATAACGGAGTTGTGTGTATGCACGTACATATATGAATACATTTACATGCAGATAGAAACACGCATACACACATGCACGCACCTGCATGCACACTATTGACTGCGTCCTGCGGGTTCAAACAACTGGAGCAGCCACGCAGTGTTCTCGGTGAAGATAACTTCCTGCCTCGGTCGCAGCGTGCGCTCATGAGATTCGTGTTCGACAGGTGTCATCCGAAAGTTGCAAGCAACCTTGAGGCTACCTTGTGATCAAGATGCGGCCAGGGTCAACTCGTGGATTTCTTATTTCGGCCAACCAGCTCTCTCTGGCAAGATGATGCTGCGGTTCGATACGTTCCGATTCCAAACAGTGTACCGAGACCAATGCAGCAAGACAGCATCTCTGCAGACACACAGCGTCTAGTCCTTTGAAAGACAATCAAAATGTAATGTGATCAGGAGACGTGCCAAACAAGGACTATTGCAGACATGTACTTAGTGACCAATGATCTACAGTGCTAGTACCAAAACAAGACTGGCCCTAGAATAAGACTAAGATGCTCCCGTCGAGTCACAGCTAGCAAGCATTTCAGATCTCGTCGATTGCGCATAGATGAGTTTCCAGATCGTGCCAGTGTGAGTTCACTGCTGCCATGTTGAAACACCCCACACCGGAGTAGTGACTGCACAAGCCTGTCCCATGGCAGGTGCCCGGCCCCTCCTCTTCCGCCATTGCTGATCAACTTGCCTCGGGGGCAGCATGCAGTTCGTCACTCGACAGCTCCCCACTTGCAACCTGAGATCAGGAACCATCGACAACCAACGACTTAGAAGAACACTGGTTCGGACAAGTTCGATTTCATCCTCATGCACCATAAGAACAAAAAAAGGAAGGGCTTCGAATTCAGCCCTTTTACTTTAACAAAGCTAGCTCGGGCTGCGGCTGAAGGGAGCCGCAAAAGTGTGAATGCAGGAAGACTTGAGCCCAAGAGCCATGGAGATGCGCTGGCATTCGCGCGTTCCATGTTACGGAACATCTCAATCAGCCTATGTAACTTTAGGCAAGTAAGCTCCTCAGAACACCATCGAAAAAAGAAGCACGACTTCTGCTCCAATCCTGGAGTCCTGGATCGGACCGACAGTTTGACAACGAGGCTGCTGCTAATGTCGACGAAGACTGAAGTAGAACGCGGCAGAACTTAAATAGTCGGATCCTCAATTTCAAGGTAGCTCTCATTTCTGAAAAACCCTTGTGCCATGTCCGTTGTGACGGAGTCGGGGAGCTCGGCATGACAGATCCAGACTGCTCAATTCCCTGCGAAGTGAGCTTCTGAACAAGTGCATCCCTTTGCCTTCTAATCAAGACACCAGACATAATTCATGGGTGATTTGGACCCTTTGCAAAATAGTGGAACCGTGCGTGTCCACGATTTGAAGTACCCCTTTTCTGCGAACGCTTCGCCCGGTTCGGCTCCATCACAATGACGGCCACCGAGGCCTTGGCGAACAGTTAAAAGATGACAGATAGCGCAGTCTTGTTATCTAGAATCATAGGATGTTATGCTTGGATGTGCCAACCTGCTGTGATATGTTGTACCAACCCACACCAGCACCGGGTATGCAACAGAGCCCACATTCCTGAGATCCGGACGCAGGCACTGCCTTGCCAACAGGCCAGTGAAGACTTCCGTCCAAGGAGGGGCGGGGGCTCGTTGCATGGTCTGAGCTGGGAGCAGTCATCAGCGATGCCTTCATCTCGAGAAATCGCCTGTGCGATGCAGTTTTTTTGGTACCCGACGGGACATAGGCCTGGACCAGGACCTTCTCTTGTCCGGCGAAGTTTCCGTGAAGAAAAAATACTCCTCTGGGCCTCATTATGCCAAGACGCAGCTGCATCTACTGCCAAGGCAAAGACAAATATGCAAATTTGCACACGGCATGTTCACTTTGCCCCTGACCGGATGGCGGAATAACAGCATGATGGCTAGCACCCCGGGTGCTGAGCCAATTCTTTAACCAGGCGCACGGCTGTAGCGCTTTTCTGCGGGGTGCGAGTCCGAAAGGTCGCGCCACACACATAGCTGATGCCTCACGCGAAGGACCCCGCATGACGTCCATGTCTTGCATACCCCATTCTGCAGCCTTAGCCTCCTCATTTTTGCCGTGGGCTATACCAAACTAGCTCGGGATCACCAGGTAAAACTTCTTTGCGCCCACTGACGCAGGGCTTGCACGGTCTGTTTATGGCCACAAATCCTGAACCCGAAACCCCAAACCCGAAAGCCAAAACTTTAAACCCCATAGCCCTAAACGGCATCGCTCTTCGTCGCTTTAGAGGCCGTCCTCAGGTTGTACTCCGCGAGGATTCGCTTCTTGTCCTTGCGAGAGTGAGGCGCATGGTGCGAACCGTGGGAAGGGCTTATCAGGGTTTAGGGCAAGGAACCAATACGAATACAGGTACTGGTACTACTAATGCTACAATATTAATACTAATACGATTATTGGGCTTATGGTGTTCGGTAAGCTGAGCTTCTGAACCAGCAAGTTCCACAGCTCCCGTCATGAACTGATTCTGCCCAAACCAGATTGCTGAACCCCTTCCCATGCAGCTGAGCCCGAAAATTTCTCGTAGCCCTAGTAGCCCTGATCTTTGCCCTTACTCTACCTTTTCGCCACTTTCCCCCCAAGCCTCTGTGGCGAGGAAAGCCATGGGTTCCGGCTTTTGCAAAGAGGCCTGGCTGCATGAGCAAGGTTTAGGGTTGAGGGACATAGCGATCTTACTGTGCTGCGGGGGGAGCTGGCCTGGGTGCCCTTCCGGAGAACGATCAGGGCTCGATAGGCATACCTTGGAGTTTCCCTGATTCCTTACGTACATCCCGAAGTACTACTACAGACGAACGAAAGAAGCGGGACCCTAAGCTGGACCCTTAGTTCCTGTCTGTTCTGAGGCGAGTACCAGCCGCCCCAGGTCTCAGTTCATGGTCACTTGTCGATGGTCGAAATTCGAGTGCCCTTCCTATAGCCCCTCAACTGGACATCCTACTACCGCTCTACCACCGTGTGTATATCTTCGCAACTTGTACGTAATCAATACTGGAACCCCCGTGCTTTCACGGCGCAGCTTTCGCAACACAGACTCGCTATCACCAATGACTGCTGGTGACAGGATCCAAGTGCCGAGCCGGATGAACGTTCACGCCAAAGATCTTCCTCGACCACTGAATGGGACATACCGCACACTACAGTACTGCAAGATTCAGTTGGCACTCAATATCGTGCTGCAGCAGCAGAGGACCTAAGGACCTAAATCCCTTGCCCAGAGCCCATCTACTCGCTAAGCCCCGCCAACCGCCAAACCAGACCTGACAACGAAGTTCATATCATATTTCCCATGGTCCCTCTACAAGTTTCGTATACTTTCCCCCGAAACCTATCTTATACTAATCTTTAGTGAAGTTCATCTCAGTCTCTTTGCCTGGCCTCAGCATCTCCGACTCCGATCCCCACATCTTGGGGTCACGCGTCTCCTGTGCCGGCGGAGTGCGCAGACGTCGGTGGAATGCAATACAGGGGCCTTAATAATTAGAATAGGGCTTTGGGGCCCATTATACTATATTTACCATGAGGAACCCCCAGAATAGTATTGGTAATTATTGAGGCCCCTACATTAGGGGCCTGAACCATTCGAATTGGGTTCCTGTAAGGGTTCTATGAGGCTTCGATGTTAAGCATGGTGTAAGCACTACTATAGGGGCTTACCATCGGGGCCTACTATGACACTATGAGGGTTTGC
The DNA here is from genome assembly GCA_905221635.1 of Symbiodinium sp. CCMP2456. Classification (NCBI taxonomy): domain Eukaryota; class Dinophyceae; order Suessiales; family Symbiodiniaceae; genus Symbiodinium; species Symbiodinium sp. CCMP2456. The sequence goes on from CAJNDV010022237.1 coordinate 36,251, forward strand.
TGTAGCCATAGGGACTTGCATAATTAGAGTTTGCAGGGGATGTTATCGTAGAATGATATCAGGGACCATGCTACTGCTAATTACTCCGAGCCCTGCATTAGAGTCCAATATTGGCTGCTCAGAATGATAGCCCGAAGGCAGGGAAAGAGAAGACGAAACAGAGCAACCAAGTTCCGCAAGATTGCGTCGACAAGACACAATAGTTGACCAATAACAGCAGGGCCCCATGATTTTGCGAAGCCATGATGTAGTAGTACGACCGTGAAGATCTACCATTACGCAGTAAACAGAATTCAGCAGGATTTCATGTCCTCCAGGCGGTCGGATAGGTCTTCCTCCCAGTCGTCGCCGTCATTGGGGATGTCCTTCGAGACACTTCCGGTAACCAAATCGGACTCAGATCCCGAAGCTAGCAGCACGAGCTGGAGGTCTCTCTTGACACAAAATAACCAAACCAAAAATCCCTCACACCTCTGAACCCCTAACCTTGTACCCGAATTCGCCTTGGCTTCGATGTGCTCGTCTTCCGCGCACACATTCCCAATGGTCTGCACATGGTAGTACGGAGGTCCTGGCAATAGCAGCAGCTGTTTCCTGAGATGTCAAAACGAGCACTAGTTGTCGTAATCACGGCTACTGTATCGAACACGGATGTGCTGGTCATATTCCTAATCACAGTTCAGAAGCAGGAGCGGCAGCGGTAGCAGGAGCAGGCGGAGGAGGAGGAGGAGGAGGGAGTGGGAGCGCGAGGAGTAGGAGCGGCAGTAGCCGTAGTGCGAGTCAGCAGTCCTTCGTCAGTATTTACCACCTGCGGCTCCAGCTCAGCAGGCAGTGCTTGACCTCGTATATTATCCCCGCACCAAGACAGCCTCCAATCTATCGTTATGTTCACTCAATGAGGGCACGACGTAGCTGCGCCAGGATGGCATCCGTGGCGCCATCCACAAAGCCCTTGGTGTTCTTGGACTTCACAAGACTGAAAAAGACGCTGCAGCCGCAAGATCCGGACAGTTGATGGTCGCTCCCTGGCAAAGTGCTCAATCACCTTGCTTCAGCGAAGGCGCAAGGTCCTGTGCGACGGAAAAAGCATGAAAAAACATCGTGGTCCAAGGGCATGACCACATCGAGGTAGCCTGGGACCTTAAGACCGGGTTCCCGCAGTCTGCGACATGAACACCATGGCTGTGCCACAGCCAGACAGGGTCATTGGCAGAATACACAGCGTAGGCCACACCATCATCTGGCCTGTCCAATGACGCCGAGAAAGTTGTATACTGTTTCAAGGACAGATTGACAGCATCATGAGTAGATCAACTGAGTGCCGGTCCCTTCAATCCGCTGCGTTCCATCCGCAGTTATTTCACGTTGCTGGTTGTACCAGCCTGGCGTCACAAAGATTCCAAGATGATGACGCCCTCGAGCTGCCTCAATAGGCCATCAGGTCCAAGATCTGTCCCAGCCCTTCGGCCGTAGCCTGGTATCATAAAATCCGTATGCCAGTGCCTCGCCAAGACCCCAAAGCCTAGAATGCCTTACAATGCCAGGTATTCCCGAAGTAAACGCCCGGGGCCGGGCCTATGAGGAATGGCCGGCTGCTTTGCAGGTGCATAGGAGCCAGCCAGGCATCGAGGGCCTGCGCAGCTTGGGGGGGGACGTGTAGACAAACAGAGCGCCTAGTCGTTGAATTCCCTTGACTCCAAGTCCCAAGAAATTCAAAGGTTACCTGTCCCGTACTAGGTTTGTCTGCAGAGGCAAGTGTCGGAGTTTGGCATTAGGGCCATATATATATATATATATGTAGAGCTTTGTAAATATAACTATGTGCATAGGTATATATAATTAGATATAGAGCAATCTGCTTCTGTGTTCGAACATTACATCTCTCTCTCTCTCTGTGTGGGTACTTACATGTATATTTATATACATATATACCCTGTATATATATATATATACACATACATACATATCTGCGGCTGTTTTTGTACTAGAAAGGTTCTATACAATATTGAGTAGCACAGCATGGCACAGTGCAGTATAGTGTAGTATAAATGTAGTGAAAGTATAACAGCACGATGCAATATAACAAATCTTAGTAAGTATAGTAAGTAACATGTAACGCTGTAACATACATTCATATTCTAGAGCCATACAAGAGAATATGCTACAGTATAACACCACAGAATGCGACATAGCATACCATACAATACAGCTCAATACACTTTAACCTCGGACAACATAAGCCGCAAACAGCAAACAAATCTAGCTAGAGCATGAACTAGCATTGTCTGGTACTGTATAAAGAGAAAATGGCAGATCATATGACATTATAACTTAAGTAAAACAACAAGGTCGCATATTATGCCGTACTATACTAAGTCAGTGTTTACAATAATCTATATTGCAACATTGCGGGAACGGGAAATGACATGACTGACCTAACACACAAACGAATACGATACTTTGTAATATGACTCACTATGACTGAATGTACTATGACGCAGCCCAGTCTGATTGACTATTCTATGCTAGAAGATGATGTAAAACAACATCACAGAGTTTAATGATATGAAACAAAAAAGTAACAGTACAAAACAATATGGCAGGACAGACCATAATGTACGATGGTATAACGTTCCAGAATACCACATAAATAAAACATATGCTAGAACTGTAGCGCAGTTAATCGTATGAGATGCCATGATCCAACAAGATATATGATACAATAACATGAAGTAGAACATATTCCAATATAGTATAGTACAGTACAGTACGAACCACAATAAAACGATCAAGTATGAAACGATCCACTATGAACCAATACTGCAAGATACGTTACAATAATATAAAGTCAGACCATACAACAAACTACAAAACACCCTATATTGTAGTGTTTTACACTATACTGTATTGTAACTTGCTATAGCATAACATACCTTATCCTTATCAGTTTACCAAAGCACATTCTTTTTTGTATACATGTATGTAAATAGAGATAACTATCATCAACGACATCATCGTCGTCATCATCATGGACTACAGCTACAATATGTAGTAATAGAGCTGTAATGTAGTGGAAGGTAATGTGATGTAATGACAGGTCATTCGATGTAACGTGATGTAATGCCAAATATATGACTCTATATGTCTGCATGTTTTTATATGTATATGTGTATGAAGGTATAGGAATACACTGTATACAAGATACAAGCCGTGTAGTAGGTTACCCGGGAATCCCCTCACGGCTGTGCAGTCGCGCCTCCTTGAACTCCTCGGCATCAAAGGCATCCTCCTGGACCGGTAAGGATTTCGGGTGGGATGTATAGGGCTAGTATGACAAATCCCAAGGTCTCGGATCTGGGGTTGAGGTGCCGAAAAGACACAAGCACTTAAAGGCTCGCAGGATAGTATAAACACGCCTCTCAGACGGAGAAGTTTCAACTAGTTACGTTGCCCTTCTGTGTTGTGCGTACTCACAAGGCCGATTTTCCCACGTCGGTTTTTGTCTGAACTTCCACCATCAGGCTATTTCAGGCTTCCCAGCCTCTTCTCGAATTTGATCCTTCTTACATGGAAGCGACTCTGTATATTTAGCTTGCATGCAGGTGCTCCTGGAGGTTGAAGCCCTGAAAAGTGGATTGTGAGCCGCCCATGGCTGGCTACGTTCCCGTATCTGGGGCTTCGTCTGAGCGGTGTTTGCTGGAATTTGCACTCAGTTCCGCTGAGGATGGAAAAAGCCTGCACTCTGGCATCTACGACTCTTGAACCTACGCATCTTGCAAGTGAGCTTTCATCAGCCGTCCATGACGACAGCGGCTGCCAATGCTTTTCAGCCCTGATTGAATACATCTTCATCTGTGCAGCAGCATCCAACCAGATTACTCCCCATGTTTCAGCACTTTCAACTGGGATTCAGCTTTTGTCTCGTGACCCCGGTCTTAGGCAGCCCTGAAGCGCCACACGCAAAGGTCGAAGTCGCAGCTGTGAAGGGCGCTTTCGGTACGAAAGGCAGCGAATGGCATTCATGCCTGAGATCTACCCCCTGGTTCCCAGTAAGAAGCAGTAGGAACTAGACGCTATCAGCCACGTCTGGACTTCCGATAAGTATAGCATTGTCGAACAGAACATAATAATTGTTCTGGCACTTGGGTACTCGGAACCAGGAGAACTATTGAGGATTCGGTGACTGCGGGGATGTGCGGCAGCGAAACACCTTGGCAAACCGTTCGCCCGCGCCACGGGACAAAGAGATCATGCTTTGTTTGGGAGTATCATGCGGCTTTTGCAGCAAACTCCACATTCATGCTCTCTGCTGGCGCATCTGTGCTGGCTTCTGGCTCTAAGCATCAAGACCCTTCTGATCTATAAGCATTGTCCAGGGTGGGAACCCAGCACTTAAGGCAAAAGTGCCTCCTTCGGCTAGGAGCAACTCGCAAGGTCCGCAAGGCGCCGGCGCCACTCACTGCTACGATGAGTATCGGTTTCACTGCGATGATGATTGCAATTGCGATGGGGATGGTGATGGCGAAACTGAAGACTAACAACATGATGACCATTGTGATTACGATGATGATGACGACGATGACCATGAAGATGATGACGGCGATGACGAAGATGATGATTATGACGTTTATGCTGATGGTAAGTCTGATGTTGATGTTGATACTGCTGACGATGTTGATGATGCTGATGACAACGACGATGATGATCACCGTCCTTATTCTGTTCGGTATAGTCAGCGGTTTCAACCTTTCTTTGGGAACGCCATTGTTCCGTGCCCTCATGTCCATGTGTCTGCATGTGTTAGCTGTGGCTGCGGGCCCAGGCATCGAAGGCATCACTGAAATCAGTGGCTGATCCAGGGTCTACAGCCCCTCCACGCTCCGCAGCACTGAGCTGGCTGGGAGGATCCTCAACGTGTCATTCTTTGAGTAGATTTCCTTGTGCGATTGTTGTTTTGGGTGCTATGTGAGGAAGGGAATTCCACAGAGACAGTATGATCTTGATGTATCGGCCCTACGTTACTCAGGCTTCTGAAACTTCCGTTTGTGAATGGTCCCCTGCATAGGAACGTAAAGCTGACCCTTCAGCCCAACTGTCAATCATGTAACACTGTATCCCAAACCGTACCTGGCCCTACGTGTCAGTCACGAAGTTGCGCCCTGCTCTATTGCATTTCCCAAAGCATGCCGGCAATGACGCACACTGGCGAACCACGCAGCAACCCATCGCTGCGTGGCGACTGGCTACTAAGTCCAACTAGGATGTCCTCGAAGATGAAGACCAATCAGAAGGGCATGTGAGGCAAAAAACAGGACGCAACATGACGCCACAACCGCCGCCCTCAAACCTGCGAGTCTCCATCCAGCCTGGCAGGAAAGTGGCAGTGGCATCTGCTTGCCTCGGACCGCAGTATCACCACTTTGTTGGAACAGGAGACGACCGCGCGCGGACGTCCAAAACAGCGACGACAGTACTCACGCATCATCCCTGGTACAGATCTCGGCAACTGTTGACAAACACGTTTGTCCAGGACCCTGCAAGACAAAGGCCCCCGGCAGTATCCACTGGAAAGCCGGCTTTCGTCCAGTGCACTACCTCAGAATTCGTGACCAAGTGGTGAAAGCAAAGAGGACTGCAATTTCGCAAGCGGCAAGCAAGCACTTGCAAACGGAGGCGGCTAACTGTAACTTCGATCACCCCGCCTACGTCACCAGGATCCGGAGACACCTGAGTCGATCCAAGCAGCACTGGACTTATGGGCGGCAGCTCTCGTATATTTGTACATGTGTGTGTGTGTGTGCGTTTATATAAAGGTGTATGGATTTAGTGATTGGGGTACAAGATTAGGGGAGGTTTGGGCTTGAGATGGCTTGAGGCTTTGAGTCGCGGTTCGAGATTACTTTTGCATCATGTTTTGCGGGATTGTAATACTACCTACCGAGGCCACTCGAATCATCCCGTCCCTTCCTTTCGAACCTGAAGCCACGAGAAGAGAACCTTCGGAGCACATGTTCCAACCCCGGCCCTGCTTGGAACGTTCGTGGCTGAAAGCCTCCGGTTTTGAGTTTAGGAGTTTAATGCTTAATATGGGGGCCTTAATAATTAGAATAGGGCTTTAGGGGTTCCTTATTATGCTTATAGTATAGTCTACCCCACTCTTAAGACTCCCATAGTAACTAGGGGGGAAAAGATTCTTTGCATTAGCGGAAAGGGGCCCCGACAGCTGCCAAGGGTTTGCACGCCCAGATACACATCACACCGAGGCATCCACAGCCCGTTCCGCTGTGTTTGTGCCTTTCACGACGAATGCAACGTGGGAATCTCACATCGGGATACTGACTACAACTCTCTGGCTAAAGCAAGTCTCCCGAGCTCTTGCGAGGGCTGCTGATCAAGAGGTTTTGCTGCATGATTTTGGAGCTTCTGGGTAGCCACATCCCTTCGTTTTAAAACGCCCTATACCCCAAACCCTGAACCCTGAATCTTAAAAGCATCGAGTCTTAACCTAAACCCTAAACCCAAAACCCGAAACCCTAAATCCCTAAACCCCTTAAGTAGAGCTACACGCGGACTGCGCAAGGCGGCCCTGCCTGGTGGGAGAGTCGCGAAAAGCTGCGAGGCAGAACTCCTGTTGTGGGGGAGGTCGGGTTTGGGGTTTAGGGTAGGGTTTAGGGTTTAGGGTTGAGGGTAGGGTTGAGGGTTTAGGGTTTGGGGGTTGAGTAGTAACTGGGGTATAAGTGAGTAGTACATGCAGAATGGCGCCCGGCAGCTGCATGCCACCAAATTGCCCTGCGACTACTTCACTCACTGCTGCGGGCTATCCTCGTCGAGACCTGTTTCTCAAAGTGCGAAACGACCTGGGCGGAGCTAACCCTTGGATCAGTAAACTTCATGCATCAGCATTAGCATTAGCAGTAGTACTGCAGCGGCGGCAGCACTAGGATAGCAGCAGTAGTAGTCGTCGTCGTAGTGGTAGTGAGGTAGTGGTGGTAGTCGTCGTTGTCGTAGTTCTAGTGGTGGATGGAATTGTAGTGGAGTCAATGGTCTATGTCATCAACACCGTGATGGAAGTGCTATTACTCAAGATAATTACGCTCATAATCATCACAACCACAGCCACAACACAGGAACATCCGCCGCCCCACAAGCCAACTCTCTGGGAAACTGGCATCGCGAACACTCCTGCGCCTGGGATAATGCTTCTTGTTAGTTGCACTGTCGTTGTCACAAGGGATGGGGGCGGAAATCCCAACAAACGGGATTCCGATGAAGTCCTCCTCAAACTACACGGCATGTATGCTCTGACTGCCAAACGACATCCTACTCGGCTTAATTGCTTTACGCTCTCCCTGGATCCACTTGCTGCCCCAGTCGTCGAAATAGTTTAGGGAGTTCAGGGTGCGAGTGACTTGCAACACAAGGGCTTCGACCTTCCCACTTCCAGGTCCTGGCAGGTGCTTTTATGGTGGAACGGTTCTTCTACGACTGCTCCTCTGGCGTACTCCCAAACGACGGTCGTTTTGGGGCTTCCGGGCTTAGGGTGAGTTCAGGGTGGGTTTGGGGCACACTCAGCACACGCTTTTCGATGCAGCTTCATTGGCGTGGCATATAGGGTACAAGAACTCGGGCCCGTGACTCATGCGGTAGTCCTCAGAATCATCTTCATCTTCCACGTCAGCTCCCATTGCTGGAGGATCCTCGAAGTCACAAACTGAATCTTAAGCCCTAAATTGTGTGGCGTGCTGGTTGTCTATCGGCTGCCTCGGCAACTGATCCAACGATCTCCGACTGCAAGACATTCGCTGAGGTGGACTGTGGCGATGTCACCTTCCAGCCGACGGCAAAAAATAAAACAGCTCTCTGCTGAAGATGGGACACAGAGAGGCAAGAGAAAGGGAGGACAATTGTTAGCTGGTGCGCAACGGACCGGCTTCAGACTAACTGATGGACTGAATGGCTGAGCGACTGCACAATCGAGGGACAATTGTGGGTGAACGGTGCTGAATTTATGTGTCTATGCGCTGCAACCCACTGCGGCAACAGCCTTAACCGGGCAGGAACCGCCAAATGCTCACTCTATCCTTGAGCCAAACCTACAAATTGCGCTTGATCACAGGTGCTGGCTCAAGCAAAGGACACGCCTCACTTCCAGCAGAATTGGACATGACGGCTGGGTTGCTCAGGAGCTGGCAGGAAGAGTTAGCAGCCCCAGCGACGGCTTTGCAGCTCCTTGCCGTGCGGTGATGATGAGTGCAAGTGTCGCTATTCGGAAGCTTCGGGATTGCTATAGACTCGGACTCCAAGCTTCATGATCGAAACCGCAAGGAAGCACGGCTCCTGCGGGCTCTTCGCCCGCTGCACAGGACTTTGCCTCCAATGATAGTCACATCCAGCTTCTTGCAGAATGATGATCATACTGCCCCTACGAGAAGAAACAGTCAAAACAGCAGTGCCGACTGCTGCGCTTGCTTGACTCTTGTTTCGGTCATCTTTTTGTATGCCAGAGCCAGGCCAGCAGGCATCTCAGATACATCACGGACACACGGTCAAACGGAATTCATGGAGCTGTCTTGAGAGTCAGAGGCCGTTCGAAAGAGCTCCGTCGCCTCGGACGCTCAGCAGGATGCATGCCCTTCACCATTTTAGCAACTATAGTTAATATAGATTCACTCAAAGAGGCCTAGCGATGTGTTTGGCACATGGAAGAAAGCCAAGCCAGCATATTGTGTATCATATGTACCATATCATGCTGTATTAATCCATTTCAGCATACGTATATACAACATGAAACGGCCTGCAAGGATGTGCTGAATAGGGACACGAAATAAGTAGGGTTTTGGGGGGTGTATTCTACGATAACCGTTATCATAATAGGGAAACCAAATTAGGAATAGCATCGGTAACTGAGCAGGCTTTCATAATTTGCAAGACCAGTGGCATCCGGGATCTGACCCGGAGCAGGCTCCAGCGTGACATGCTTCCAGGGAACCTCTTTGCCGTGAGGGGTGAGCCACACCTCGCTCGCTGATCAGGCAGCTTAAGCCCCTGAACCCTAAACCCTACTACGAGGGTTGAGACTTTAGGGACCTCAAACCCCAAAAACCCAAAACAAGGGTGGCAGTGTTGAGTCCCATGCTCAGCAAATTGCGTGCCGAGTCACCCCTTCTTGCAGCACCGGCTGTGAAGCTCTTTGACTTACTGCCCTCAGACCACGGCCAGTTAAGGGCTGAGGGCTTAGGGGGTTTAGGGGTTTAGGGTTCAGGGTTTGGGAAAAAGATGCAAGGAAAGAGAGACTGACGGAATGTTTCGGCAAGAAGCGGCTCTCCGATCAGAAGCTCCGTGTGGTGAAATTTCGGGAGCGACGGCCGGTGGCTTACCTTGTGACATAGGCGGCAGCTGCTTGGAGTCACTCACCCTTACTAGGAAGAAGAGGTTAGGGTTCAGGGTGTGGATCATGCTATAGTAACTGCTATCCCGAGGATACTTATTGCGTGCAAGGCTAACTGTCATTGTCAGTGGGCAGCACGCCAAGCAGCGCATGACACCGTCTGCTTGTGGTTCGATCACAGCGCTGCCTACATTCGATTGAAGCCACCGGCGGAAGTTGCAACCACAACACCGTCCAGCCTCAGAACCTGCATCCAAACTGGACCTGCGCATTACATGTGAACAGTATACACACACACACACATGTATACACACATGCACATGTATGCGCGTCTCTGTGCGTATACAAGGATCAACGTACAACATATTGCATCGTATTGCTCAATGCCTAAATAGATGGCAAAACGATGTAGGCAACTATATCCTAAATTACAAGCAGATATTTAGCTTGTATAGGTAAGAATATTATTATGGCTACAATTCTGCAAAGGCGCCGAGGTCATGGCGAGCCTCAGACTTGCACACAGCAGCGCAGCTTCAGGCAGGGTGTCAAAAACGGTCACACAAGTTTTGATGTGAGGTCGAGGATTTTGCGGCTTCGGGCGGGTCAAGGCAAAGACTACGTGAACATCAGTATGCGACCCCAGCGGCCCTTGTCAGCACTTTCCCGCAGTGCTATTGCAGCCCGGACGAAGATATGAGGAGGGGGGAGCGGGGCAAGTGCGGTGTACGCACGTCCCTCCCGAGTCGGGTTGAAGTCTGCCAACCCGAAGAGTCAGAGTCAACCTTCATGAGGCAAGAGCAACTGGAACAAAGATAAAGACAGGACTACTGAGCACAAGGGGAAGCATTGATGATCCAGGCTCAACTGCTCTGCCTCTCCTTGAACATGCCGGTAACATGCCAGTAAACAGCAATGCCAGCCGCATAGATCCTAGCGACAAGACCACCGGCAATGCCTGGTTGGTAGCCCCTTTTCAAGTCAACTGTATACCCAGAACCCACATGCCAAGTCCTGATGCCCCCTTACCTGCATGACACTCGGAGCCTGTCTCCCCAAAACACGATGCGCCAAGCTTCAGCGAGCCACGCTTCAATTCCTTCTGCAGCTCCTGCGAAACGTTAAGGCCCCTATTAGGGACTCCTTTGTATAAACCCTAAACCCTGAAAGGCACTCTAAGGGTGCTCTGCCCTGGGCCCAAGCTTCATGCTTCAAGCCCTGAAACCTCATACGACTTACACCCGTAAACGACTCACTCTGAAGGCTTGAAACTAAATGCTCGACGCTCGAAACCTAAACCCAAGCGCCCAGCTGTTCATCCCCTGCCTCCAAAAAAGGGGATCCTAGACCAAACCAGACTTTAGCTGCGCTTTTGTCGATGTGGGTCTGGGGCTTCGGGCTTGTAAGCTACGGTTATATATATAAGGCTGGGAAGTTACACTAATTTCGGAATCGTTCAGGACCTAGGACCGGACCTTGTAAAGCTGCTCTTCCATGCTCACTTCAACGGCGCTGGTGCTCTCGTCCTCCAGGCATGGCGCTGCGTTGGTTGGTGGCTCAGGGTGCATATTTCGACTTGCTCACAGCTTTGGTACGCTGAATGCAAACGATATTGCCCATTACAAGCACAGGGGAGGTCATAATGAGGAGAGTGATGATGGTGGCGAGCATACCGCTGATACTTATCTGCGGCCTTGCCCGCATATTTATTACCATCAAAGTTTGGCCCTATTCATTAGCTCATTAGACCAATGCCGGAGTTATACTCCATAGTATCGACACATTTCGTCCGGCTTCACTTGGAATCCTTTGCGGCTAACTTGAACTACCCTGTCCAGCACAGCGATGACGCCAGTGCTCGGAAAGTCACCTGCAAGACGGACACTGGCACAAACGGCACAACAGTAGAACTACCAGGCGTGGTGCAGGGTGCTCCCTTCGCTGTAGTGGTTGGCAGCCAAGTTGCCGCACAATGCAGAGGCTTGCTGAACTTCGCCCAAGCCTGCACTGGGTGCAACCATCTCCCAAGTGCTTGTTAAGTCCCTCGATCGTTCGAAGATTAGACCATGTGTGTGATCACACCGCAGAAATGCCGAGCAGCTCAGTGCAGACTGGCGCTTGAGCTCATTGAAGCGAAGGCGTGACCTTACAGCAAAGCTGGCAGCTGCCCTCTGCCACGAGAGTAAGATGCCAAATCTCTTAGCTTCAGGCTGTGACGGGGCAAGCATTGGGCCATCCTCAAAACATGTTCACGACTTCATGAAACGGAAGCTCCTCAAGTTCCAAGTGAAAGGACCCGCTCCTTCTGTCCGGCCCCGTAGAGTTCATTCCCGAAGCTCCGTGCGACGCGAGGGAAGACGATGCCTTCAAAAGTCGCGCCCACCATGAACTTGCAGCATAAACATTTATACTATATAACTTATGTATATACATGCACCCCCCACACACACACACACACACTCTGTTACAATACATTCAAATAGACGCATACCATCCTCGCATAGGTTTCCCTGGAAGCTGTGATGATGGGCCGCCCTCGATTGCCTCGACTCTTACCGGTCCCCCACGACGGCCTGAAGCAGAAAGGTGGGTTGCGCTCTTAGCCTTGTGGAAGCCACTGGAAGACCGCCTCAGATACTCCGGAAAAACGTCGTGATACAAATCTTCATGAATAGCAACACCAACACTACAACCTACAACAACCCCCTAAACCCATATATATATATATATATATTTATACATATATATATATATATACAACCCCCAAAACCCCTAGGTTGAAGGGCGAGCACCCAATCGAGGCATGGCTCGAGTTGCGCCGCTCCTCGCTTCGGCCACGCAGCGCCTGCGAGCATGGGATCTATTTCTATATATATATATATACCTATATAGATATCCATATATATATATATCCATATAGATATCTGTATATATATATATATATATATACATACAATTCTGTATTATAGAATCATGCGCGCATGTGTGGGGTTTAGGGTATAGTGCTTAGGGCTGTAGGGTTGGTGGAAAATGTCAGCATCCACGTCTGTACGTATGCAAGAATGCACGCATGCACCCAAGAATGTGTTGTACCTGTCATCCACCTGATCACCATCAACAGCATGAGCTCGCGACCGTCACCGCCCTTAGTTCATGAGTCCTTATTATGCCACCCTTGTAACCCCCTAACAGGAAGCTCGTGTAAACGCAAGTTGCTCTCATATAGGTTTATATAGCCGCCAGTCTCGAGTTTTCGATTGCCCAAACAACGACTGCAAATCCTAATCAAACGGCAACAAGGGGGACCATCGAAAGTTCTACACTCCACACCTCTACACCCTGAAGTTGCCCAAAACTCTTCTCCGACCAGCGCTACATGTTGGCTCCTTTTCCAATCTTACCTCAACTGCGAGGCCTGAAGCTTCGAAGCCCCAACCTCTGAGCACCTTCGAAGGCTGCCAAACAGTACCACTCTGAATACAATACCCGAACCCCCAGGTACCTACTATATAGGGTACTAGAGCCCCTGGGGCCCTATATAGTAGGTACCTGGGGGGTTAGGGATAAACCACAAGAGACCCCTGAAGCCCCCGAAGGTCCGACTCCCGAAACCCGCAAAGCCCTAAATCTGCTTCCCAGTGGGATAGGGAGAAACCGCACTCTCTTTCGGGGCTGGTTTTTCAAGCTATCAGGCAGGATCCCCAGCCACAAAACACACAACAAACCCAAGATTGACCAGGTAAACACCTGCCCGGATATCAATAAAGAAGTTTAAAACCCAAGCCCCAGAGCCCTAAACCCTAAATCCCTGCAGTAAGCCCCGAAACCCCAAACGCCGGACATCGCACCAGCATCAGGAAGAGCCGAGCGAAGGCCAACCGCTGGCGCTCCCCAGCAGATAGCAACGCACTCCAGTCCCGGGTCTCCTGTCTCGGGCAAGCATTCACGGTTTATTGATTATCCCTACCCCCCAGGTACCTACTATATAAGGTACTAGGGCCTCTAAGGCCCTATATAGTAGGTACCTGGAGGGTTAGGGTATTGTCTTCGCATTGAAAACAGAAAACAGCATCATGCGATTTCACGAGCATCATGATACGAATGTTTGGTCTCGATGCGGCAGGTATATCCAGACAAGGGAGCTCATGCACATGTGAATCAAGCAGAAGATCGAAAAAACCCCGATACTGACCAACTTAACAGGATGAGCAGCGATAGAGATCGCAAGCGACCCTTTGGGGTTTAGGGTTTAGGGTGAAGCTTTTCCAAAGCACCAATGTTCAATCCCATTGTCACGAAAGCTGGACTGCATTGTAATGCATGTCTTCGTACGAGGTTGCTTTGACCGGATTTGTCTCACTGAACGCTCCGCTCAAACTGCGTGTAGTGCACGACGGTTCGGGTGAGACACCCTCGCACGCACGAAGAACCCTTCGCCTCCTCTAAAAAAACGGGGCCGAAAAAGCCCTTACAGATCTACCCTGTAGGAACACCGATACGAATCCTCAAGATCCCTTGAAGAAGCCCTTAAAGTAACTGAAAAGGCCCTTATATAAACCCAGAAAACCTTCACCGCGCATCTTGCCTTTGTCACTTCTAACTTCTCAAACATTCCGCAAGTACATCCTAAACCCTAAACCGGCCTAAACCCTACTGGGCTCTGGCTCGGATCTCCTGCAAACCCCACCTGCGCAGGAGAGGCTGCAGCAGCGCGCGCCTGGGGCCCATAAGTTTGCATCGAGGCTCCATGGCAGGTCTGGGGCTGACGGCTGCTGTACTACAGCATGGGCCACAGCGATGTAGGCATGTGTCTGCTGTACTTTCTGAAATTAGGTGTATATACGTATTATCTACAGTAAAGGCCACTCAACCCCAAACCCTAAACCCTAAACCCTACAATAATACAATAAGGGCCACTAAACCCCAAACCATAAACCCTAAACCCTAAACCCCAAACCATAAACCCTAAACCCTACCAAGACGAAAGGCCCGACGTCAGTTCAGTCAGCCGGGGCACTTCAGAGCGCGCGTGGCCATCTCTTCGAGGCCGCTCCTTTCAAAGAGATGCAGGGAAGGCTCGGAAAGGGGGGGGGGTTTAGGGTTTAGAGGTTTAGGGTTTTGGGGTTTAGGGGTTTAGGGTTTAGGGTTTAGGGGTTTAGGGTTTAGGGATCGGAAGAATTCATCCGGTATTAAAGGGGGTTTGGGGGGCTTGGGGGTTTTGGGCTTCAGGGATTGAACAGGAGTGGGGTTTGTCTAGGCCGCATTTAGGGGAAAAGGGGGTTGGGAAGCACCTGGGTTTCGGCTGAGGATTTTGAGGTGAGGGTGCGGTTCGCAGTTTGTGGCTTCAGCTACTGGAGCGTAGAGAGTGCAAGACCAATGTGGGGGTTTCCGAAAATAGGGGACCCTAATATAGTACCCTAAATAATAGGATCCTTATTATAAGGACCCCCAAATAAGGTACCCCCTAATTTCGGAAAGACCAATGTGTTATTTTATTGCGTTCAGGGTTAGACGTCGGGTTTCTGGGGAAGGCTTAGGGTCGGGCCGGGTGGCAAAAGGGTCGACATAGCTTGAAACAGGGTTTAGGGTTTAGGGTTTAGGGTTGAAACGCTGACAGAGATTAAAGATGCTTCGACTGGTTGCAAAGGGTGTCGGTCCTCTCTGCCCATCCAAAGGATGTGAGCTGAGCAGGATAGATCACGGCCTTCGCTCACAAGATTGCTTCTTTCAGAAATCATCCAACTGCACTCTCGGCGCGTTAGACTCGGCCTTGGCGTAGGTATGCAGGCGTGGCAGAGTGTGCGCGCAATTGGAAAACTCACCCCCCCGCCTCCAGCAGGGTCCCGACGGGGAAGTAGGAATTCCTGCGCGGCCGTTTAGTCTACCAGCCGTCCGATTGGCATGCTACCATGCGGGGCTGAAGGATGACACATTAGCCAGCAGGGCCCCAAACCCGAATGGAAGGGCCTTAGCATTTGGAAAAACCAGTTTGGGGGGTATATTATTTCAGACTGCTATGCCAAACCCACCACATTCCCCCTTTTACGACCTAAAACCCTGAAGCCCTAAACCCAAAATCCCAGACCCTACACCCTAAACCCCTGAACTGGAAACAAAACCTAGACCCCTGCGCCCAAAACGCCCATATACCCTAGTAAACTCTAAACCTCTGACGGCTCAACTCCTAAACCTGAAGTCTAAACCTCCAGATGCAGCCGGCTCACTGGGGCAGGAAGATCACTTCAGCCCCAGGGGATTTCTCGACGACTCCCTTAGGTGTGAAGTTTAGGGTTGAGGTTGTAGGGCCTAGGATTCAAGGTTTAGTGTATTGACGACTTAGGGCTTAGGGGTTAGGCCGGTTTAGGGTGTAGGGCTTAGGATTGAGGGTCCAGGGTGCTAAACTGTAGGGCTTAGGGTTTAAGTAGGGTTCTACCTGCGGTTGAGGCATCCAATTGAACAAAAACTGGCGTCACAGAGCCCCCCCCGCCCTCGGTCCAGAATCAGAAGCTCTGCCAAGAGGCCTCCCCTGCCGACCACAGACCCACCAACGCCCGGAGGATCGATGACTTTCCGATGCCTACCAAAGCGCTCTCGGAGGTTTCGGGGGTCTTAGAGGTTTCTTGGCGAACTTTAGGCTAGGATTTCTCACCCTGAACCTGCGACTAGAAGCATGGGTCAAGACGGAGCCACACTCACGCAAGCAAGGGCCTGATCCTCCGGTGATCAGCAGGCCTTGCCGAGTTTCAGAGATTCAGGGCTTCGTGCCAGATATTCATGCGGCTCACCGGAGCCCAACTGCAGCAAGTTAGCCATAGGCGACTTTCGCAAGAGATGCGACTCTGATGAAGACCAGGAATAGTAGGATTCCCTACTTCAGGGCACCCCGGTTCGGATCCCACCCCCCCCCCCCTGCGCACGACATCTTTCAAGGCTTACGGCGTTTACGATGGAGGGTTTCCTTCCCAGGCAGATGCTACAAGCGATAGAGGTGATAACTTTGCTGCCTTTCCCAGCTTCGCAAGCAAGGCTGACCTTGGATACGCTCGAAAACGTAGCATCATGGTCCTGACAACTGTGGTTCCTAGCTGCTGTCGTCATGCTCCCCTAACCCCCCCCAGGTACCTACTATATAGGGTACTAGAGCCCCTAGGGCCCTACATAGTAGATACCTGGGGGGTTAGGGCTCATTATGGTGATGCAACATCGATAGCGCAGTAGCAACCGCCAAGATGCTCATGCACATCAAGTCGAAAATCGGGGATACCGCTCCACCCTGCCAAACTCGAGCGAAGCGGCTCCACCCACAGCTGTGGTACCACCGGGTGTGAAGACGAAGAGTGAGGTAAAGGCAAAAGCCACGTCGGTGTCCTTAATCGCAGAAGAAGCTTGCAGCATCACCCAAGGCCCCGTAATACCTTGTACCCTACAGCTGACAACCCATGCAAACCTATGAACCTTATACTGACAACGCCTCCAGAAAACCTGAAACTTAACCCCAAGCAAAAAGCTTAAGACGTGAACTCCAAGCACTCTTCACGCTTCAAAGCAAAGCCCCAACCCTAAACCCTAAACATTGGCATCAAATTAAGCTGCTGCTTCCGGTAAGAGAGTGAAAACGTCCTACGCTGCTAGGGAGGAAGACATCTACAACGTGCGTCTGAGAGGATCAGGCAAGACCTTGCCGTGCCCTAAACTAAACCCCGAACCCTAGCCGACAAGCCTGGGAGCTAGGATTAAGGGGGACCCTTGGGGATATAGACCCTCTCAGTAGTAGTACTACATAAAGCCCAACAACATTCGATAGCGCTTTCTGACTCCGAAGATCGCAGGCCGCGAAGTCGATGACTGAGTCGGCGGGCGGCTCCTCGTTGACCTCACCATCGAAGGCTTAGACTCTAGGGTTTGGGGATGTTATACAGGGGCTGTAGGGTTCACTAGTTGGGTGCAGAGTTCAGGGTGTTTAAGGGGCATAGGGGCTCTAGGGTTGAGGGGTTGAGGGCTTCGGGTCTTGAGGTTTCAGGTTTCAGGGGGGTGCTGCTTCTCATTGTCATCTGTACCATGCCATTCTGCTAGGCTCTCATGCCTCTCTGAAGCCCTCAACCCCATTCACACCCTAAAGCCGGAAACTGCATGGGCACTTCAACTTACCACCCTATACTGCTATAATATTACATACAAGTCAACAATACAGGCCCTGAAACCCAACATCACACTCCAGAGCACTAAACAATGCTACATGCCCCGAACCCCAAAGCCAAAACTACCCCGTACCCTACCAACCCGAAACGCACTCTAAACCCTACAAGCCCGCAAACACCTCAAAGCACTAATAACCTCGAAACCGCCCAAAAACCTTCAAGCCCTAAACTCATGTTTTACCCTATTACAGGGTGTATGGCTACCCTAAACCGGAAACCCCTAACCCCTATAAACCCCTATAAAGCCCTATAACCCCTATAAACCCCTATAAAACCCCATAAAACCCCCAAAAACCCTATAAAACCCTAAAAAACCCTATAAAACCCCTGAAGGGTTTCGGCTTCTTTTGCCCCTTCCTGGCCTCGTCAGCGGCTTCCCAGAGCTGCCACAGCCGCTCCCCATTCGCCTGCCTCGGTTTCCAGGAGCTCTCAATTGGTATATTGTGTTGTGTTGTGTTGATATCTGTCTATTAGAGTATGATATGTTGAACTACACACACACACACACA
>CAJNDV010022248.1:0-63253 GCA_905221635.1 Symbiodinium sp. CCMP2456
GCGTGCGTGCGTGCGTGCGTGCATACATACATACATACATACATACATACTTGCATACGTGCGTATGTGACAGCAGGAAATGACTGCCACTTGTCGCATGGTGGCCGAGACAGACCGAACACCACTAGCGCAAGACTGCGTGTGCAGCTGCGTGCCCCGCTTTCCCAGGCATCGCCGGCTCAAAGGTCACCTCCCTCCGAAGGTTACGAGGGCAGGCCGAGCGAGCGGTCGTGAGATGGGACTCCGCCAGACACCGCAATGCAGGCCAAGTGGAGCCGGTGCTTGGTCTGACGGCTTTGGTCCGGAGGCAACTGGTTCAACTGACACCTTAGCAAAGAATCACCAAAGCCAAGATCATAGACTCCGCAAATCGCTGCGCAGCCCTCCGCGACCGGGGAGCTCATCACAACGCCGCGCGACAGCGACGATGCCGCGCGTCGCAGGCCGCTGTTTCCTGTCCGAGGGCCAGTTTTTGCAACAGGGAGTTCTTGTGAGAAGGGATGTAGAACGGATCTTAGGCAAATTAAGTCCTGTAGTCCTATATCCTGCCGGACAACCGGTTTGCGCTGGCTTTTTAGCTTGGAAGCTTTGTCTCATGGAGATGATTCTTCCTGTTCTTGCCTTGAAGGACCTTTCCCACTGGAGGCGGGGCTGCTCGGCAATTTTCTCATGCATTTTTTCTTTGAGATTTGACAGTGTGCGGTTTGCAGTCCAGAGCGCGCTCGATGAAGGCAACAGTCTGAACGAACAAGTGCAAGCATACTCCGGGAAATGATTTGGCCAACTCCTGACACGTACGGCGGGAAACCATACCACTACTGGCACTCAGCAACGGGGAATCAACAAGTTTCCTTCTTGGCGCATGTTGCAGCTCCGGCTCAGTTGCGAAGAATTTCTCAAGATGCATAGCAAGCAAGACTAGTGTGAACAGTGGCCATGCCTCAACAGCTCCAAAGACTTGAGCTTTGCGTTAAACCATACAGCCCGAGCTTGGCGCCATGGCAATTTGTCGAGAGGTTGTGCCACTTAGCTGAAAGCGCCAGACCGAAGAGTCAGGACTTGTCTTCACCTCAAGCGTGTTGCTGCTAGTAGGGGCTTTCTGAAACCCCTCCAATCACAAGCCTGCAGAAGTCCAGCAGGGGGCACTGGGGGTCTCGCTGATCAGTGACAGGTCGCTGCTCTACTGGGCCATGCTGGCTGCTTGCACCGTCGGCCCCGGTACAGCGGCCCTGCTGAACTTCAGTCCAAGGCTGCGCAGAATCTCACATATTCGGCATGAGTGCAGGTGGTGACTTGCGCACGGGCGGGGGCCGAGTATCAGCAACTGGGTGGCAGATAGAAGCGAAGCTGGTCTTTTCAGTCAAAGAGCAGCTAACATAGCACAGCCGGCATCGAAAACACCAACTCCTCACACGGGAGTTTCGACAGCAGAGTCGATGGTTGTCGCAAGCTTCCCTTGCCCATCCGACAGCGATGCGCAGGGAGCCCGATCCGTGGAAGGATGGTTCAAAACCAATCATGCTCTTGCTGTCAGGCTTGGGCAGGCTTGGTACAGCAAACATAAACAGGCATGATGTGATCGACGACTGTTGGCTAAAGGAGTCGTGCCTTCAGAGACTTTTCACCCCCCCCCAATGGTTGGGGGGTCGGCAACAAGCTGCAGGGTGATGCTAGTGCAGTGATACCGGATTCTGCAAGAGCGCTCAGACAGGAGCAAGGGGTAAGTCACGTTCCTGATGCCGACATGTCCGTGCTCTGAAAGCAGCAAACTGATGCCTGCAGAGTTCTGACACGACGTTGTCATAGCCGTTGACATGTTTATGATTCCGGTAAACGAGGCTGCACTTCGTCTGGGCCCTGCTTTTCGCTTCCTTCCTCGCCTTCACACTCCAGGACGGCGGTTCGCGCCAGGGATTTGAGTGTTTCCAACCAAGAACTGTGAAATCCTACATGTTTGGACACATCTAGTAATCTGGGACTTCTTGTGGTCACGGGAACTCGCGCTTAGTTGTTTTATTGTGCGAACTCTGACGCAGCAAAATTGTACAGTACCTTGATGTAGATCCGGAAGCTTTTCGTGTTGTAGAACAAGTGACCGCAGAAGGCCACTGCCCACAGCCACAGCTCAAGGAGGGCTCTGCGCGGCTTACGATCGTCTCAGGCAAAACGCTGGGGCAATGCCTTCAGGCCAGATCTGTACTCGTCGCCCCAGTCCTGTAGGCAGAGAGAGGTGACGCGAGCTTTTGTGCTAGCAGAGACGGCCGGCACCGAGCCTGAGCTCAGGAAAAGTACGGGCAGGTGCTCCCGAAGCTCGGCCTTAGTGGCGGCCCGTCTGCACAGCTCACTGGTGGCAGACACCATGTCACAGTGTTGGCAACTTCAGGTCCAGTGCCCAGGTTTTGTGGAGCGTTGGCACTGGCCGTGCACTTCGGCGAAACACTGCTGCCGGTGTGCAGTCTTCAGAGGCGGACTGCCTTGTGAAACTCAGGTACTTCGGCAACTTGTTGTACGAGTGCAACAACTTCGCGGGTGGCATCGACGCCCTCTTCTCCTTCCCAGGTCTTCCGAAAGCAGAAGTTTGCGAGCGCGTAGCGCCAAGAGTCCTTGTGTCACTGCCGCCTCATCGAGCAAGATGTTCTGTGGTTCAATATTTTCCAAAACAGTAACTCGACGTTTGACAATTCTTGCAGGAGTGAAGCAGATTCCTTCCGAACTGCTGCGCATCGGGGGCTGCTTCGCATATGCTGTTGCTGCGCCTCTTCTGCCCACCGTTTTGGGGGGCTTTACTTGCACCGAGTTGGGTTCTAGTGTCCTCTTTGTCCTGGATTCCAAAGCTGATGACCACCTAGGTGCTGGGTATCTTGTACCTCGACAAAGCAGATGCGGTCGGAGTCGGGCTGGGCATTACGATGATGGCCGGGGTCCAAACATGAGCTTTGCATGGGTGATCTCAGAAGGATTTGTCTTCGAGGCCGTGCATGCTGAGTACTCTTGATTCAGTATGATACGACATTCCAGAGTCCGTTGATTGACTGAGACGGCCCCTGACAATCACGTGATGCTCACACCGCAAGGGCATGGTGGCACTGTTCCTGGTGGTGGCAGTCACTGTGGGCTGCTCGTGGTGCCTGAGCACAAGCTACTCAAAACTAACTTTTCGTGGTATAACTTCGCACCTTGGCGTCAGTGGCTTGGCTTCTTGTCTTTGCCAGTCTTACTAAGGCGCGCCCTTTTACTCGGTTCTCTTCCATCGCTCCCGCACCGATCGCCCCTACACGATGCTGCGGCGCCGTGCGACACGGCACTGAGCGCCTCGACGGCAGGAGAGCAGGGCTTCGTCATTTTGAAGCGGTTCAAGTCTACCCAAGAATGCGGCCAGACTCGCAACATACAAAGGTTTGGTGGGCACCACTGCAATAGGCATGAACGCCACTCGGCTTAGGGTTAAGCACTTAGGGCTTGGAGTTTAGGAGTTGGGGTTGAGGAGTGTTTTGGGCTAAGGTCTTCCTTAGCGGCGCCATGGCACGGCAGAAGACGCTGGTGGAGTGCCGGCGCGGTATTGCGCCTCTGACAGCAGTCGTTCTTGACTTGCGGTTTCTGGAAGCAGCGAATTCGAAGATCGACCTGGCAGCGTAGGCATTCTCGTGTTTATCAGCTCTGGTCGTTTCCGTCCTGCACCTCATCTGCATTTGCAGGGCTACCGACCTGAATTTGTCGGAGCGCAAGCAGCACTGGCCAGTAGCTCCTGCTAAGGATCCTGATCGTTGCTGCAAGCGTGTTCAAAGCGGAGGGTCGAGCTACTGGCGCTGCGGTTGCAGAAAGGTGCACTCGTATTTCCTGCTTATCGACATTGCCGGTATCTTGTGAGCCTTCGGTCTTTCGAAGGAGCTGCCAGCACACTAGTCCTACTTCTTGCACCGGTAGCAGTCCTTGTTTGTCACAGGTGGAACTTGTGTTCGTTTTTTTAGCTATGTCAGCAAATGACCTCGCGAAGAATGGATTCAGTAGCCAAGTAGCAGACATCACATCGGCTGAGCCACCCCACAGCAAGCAAGGACCCACGCAAACAGGTAACAGTTCGTATCACAAATCACCAGCAGCCATGCTCTCTGTCAGCGTCTAGACGCAACAGAGAGAACAGTATTGTGCGGTTGGAAATCATGTCTCTTCTGTCAACATGTTGCCGAACATCGGGTGTGAATGCGAGGGACAATGGGATTCCCACTTCCTTGTATTTCTGTTATGGTCCTATCGCGGACAATCCTTGTCTGAATTTTCTATGTCTAATACTGTATCCATTTCCGTTGTTGTTTGCCCTAACGGCTGTGCTGAATGCCATGCTGCGCTTGGCTTAAACGGCAACTAAACTCACATCATGACGCTCGCACTCGAACATGCCATGGAGGGAAGCCGAAGCCTCTGTGGAGAAGCTGCGGCCAAAGGTCGGTTCAACATGGAGTTCAACATCGTCGATCTGGCTAAATCCATCAACGGATATTTTGGAGCAGCAGGACCGACTGACTGTGTTAGGATCCGGAGCCCACTTTTGGAGCGAAGTTGCACCCTGTCCAGGCACGACGCTATTTGCCCTTGGTTTCGTGTCCGCGGCTCTAAGTTCGATGCTGACGGCAGCCCGTCACGGTTTGAGCTTCGACGGGCTTTGCTTCTCCCGAAAGTCCGGGGGCGAGGGGCGGCTCAGGTCGTCATCGGAGCTGCGCTGGCCTTCGAGGGGCTCCTCCTGCAGCCGCTTCGGGAGCGAGAGCCTGTAAGCGAGTTGGAGTGCAAGGGAGAAATTTGGATTTTGTGTTGCGAGGATGCCGAGGGGAAGTTGGTGGAACCTCGCTTATCTCAGAGAAGCTATTGGTGGATTGCAGCTCGGCATCTGGCCAAGGCTTGCCAAAGGTCCCGTCAACCCTCAACCTACTGGTTCTGCTTGTCTCCGTCTGCAAGAAGTGATGAAACCGGGCCTGTGTGCTGAGGCCTTCAGCAATGTTTCCGTGGCTGTTTTCACCATCTTGGTGAACCTTCCTCGGCCCACCATCATCCTGGTGGCGCAGTTGCTGCTTGCTTGTTTAGACTGAGACGACAACTGATGAGTGGCACCGCGCCTGACCACACGGCTGAGATTCAATGGAATTCTGCTGCCCTTCTACTGTGTCTCTTTGCTGCTCTGCCTCACGGACAAGAGGTTCATGGGTGACGCCCCGCAGAGCCCATGGCCTCGACAAGGGCATAGCGCTGCAGCAATGCAATGGATTAAGCTTGGATCTGCCTCTGAGGCATCTTTGCCAACGTGTGTCTCTACACATCAGTGACAGCGTGATGGCAGCGATGCAGAGGAGCAGGGCTGTGAAGTGGAGTTGCGGGTGTCGGGGTGTGAATCACCAGAGCTGTCTCAGAGCGGGGATCGAGCGATGCAATGCGCTTGACGGGTGTCGGGATTTGAGCCAGGTTCTGGGCGTTGCTAGGTTCCGGTTGGGCCGCATCTCGTGAGAGAACATGACAGAAGTGAGCTCTACTGCTGGGCTCTGAGGTAGCCTTCATCCTGGCCTGGCGAGTTGTGGTCCAGAAGTCAACACTGCTGCTCTTCCTGGCCACAGGCCTCCAAATCTCCGAAAGTCCACGTATGAGGGTAGGATCCCAGCGCTTCCGTGCTTCGTCGCGCAGCCAGGTGTTCGATTGCTAGACACGGCTACGTCGGTGCTCCTCGTGGCCACGTGCCTGGCAGTGCTGTCTATGTGACCTGGCGCATGCTGAAATGCCTAGGCCTACAGTCTGCTAATACTAGGCCGAATTGCCAATGCCGCAGCTGCGAAAGTGTCTGCCAACTGCCAAGCACAATACAGACACTACACTGTCTAGATATACATACTTCTTGGAAAGTTTTGAACACTGTTCTTCCGAAAAACCAAGCTTGCATGCCTTAATCCATGCTTTGAGGCTGGCAGTCGGACGATACGCACACATCACCGGCCGAACGGTGACCTGGTCAGTTCAACTGTGTATGAATGTACCTGGTTTTCGTTGTGACTGACGCTAATTCATCTTGTGTGTGCATGACATAGCGATGAGGAAGCTCGACTTTCTTGAAGTTGTTCGAACTACGCTTCCGGGCTTCAGTAACCGCTAGTGCTTCCTGTGAAAGTTGTGCAGCCAGATTGCCGACTTCGGACTTCGTAGCGACATCTCGTCTGAGCACCGGGCTTTGTACCCAGAGAAGTATCGATCCATGATGAAGATCCCGAGATTTGAGCAGTTTTCAATCCTCACTTGAATCTGCACCGACATTTGTAAACGTGAGAAAGCCGATTGTGGTGTGGGCTGGGCTGGCGAGCCTTTGTGGAACTGAGGCCAGGTTCTATGATTCCTCTGATGAAGGACCGGGATTTCAAGCGCGTAGCATTCAGCATTCGGCGGGTGAGGCTGGTTGGACGTCAAGGCATTGACAGCAAAAAATAACCTCTCGGAAATCCCAGGATCTATTTCGAGCACGTCCATTGGGCATTCGTCGGCAGAGTCCGAGCCGGAACATCTAGCAGCCTTTGCTGGAAAGACTTGCGCATGAACCAAGCCTGACCGATAATCGATAATCAGGGAGCCCAAGCTCACCGTTTCTCTTCCACTACTTGTAGCAATTTACAGCATCACCCAAAAGGCATTCCTGGAACGGTCAACGGTGCTGCTTACTTACTTCTCCCACCGGCACCTGCTGCTTAAATGTAAAGGGATAGTGTTAATGGAAGCTCTCTGGAGCTCTGGCAGTCAACAGGAAGGCTGCACAGAATTTAAGTCCTGAAGCTGCGCATAAAGTGCACAGCGGGCGTAACACATGAGATGGGCAGGGGTTGACGGTTGCAAAACGGGTTCATCATTTCCGACACAGCCCTGCTGATCTCAATCTGCGTAGCCCGACTCTCAGACGATGTACAGTCTTCTCAGGCCAGTCTGCAACCAAGGGTCTGAAGCTGGCGTGAAAAGCGGTTTTAACTTGATGCTTCGAGAGACGTGCCATGGCAATGTGAACTTTCACTCCTTTTTCAAGCACCGTGACAGGACCCCGTGGACCGAGCGAGGGAAGGCAGGCGCCTCAGGGCCCTCGGCTCCGAAACCCGTCGCACTGTGGGCAGGCGGAGCAGGCTCCGGGATTGTGGGCTGCAATTGTTGTGCAGGCGGTCGGACGTTCGGCTGCGGCTGTCGCTGGTCGCAGATCGGCTTGAGAACGCAGTCCGGGCCCATGGCATGTTCAGTGGCAGGGCTTCTGCGGAGAGTATCATTCACTCTCATGTTCTTCTCTACGCTTTCTGTCTTGACAGAAGTGTACGCGGTGCAGACATGCATTGCGAGGCGCTGTCATACTGGTCCGATGGGCGCAGGTCGGATGCAGGCGGGCTCTTCCACGGCAGGCGAACTCTTACAGGGCTGCAGTAGGGTGGAAGTGCAAGGGTTGCGGAGGCCCTTCCACGCCGATGGCAGCTAGGACGTTTTTCAGCTTAAGTTGTCGCTGGAGCGATGTCATTGACGGGGGAGACATAGTCAGCATCTGATTCTTGAGCAACTAAAGTGGTGCGGACGCCTGCTGTCGCTTAATGGACCTCAAACAGGCCTTTAAGTGTGCCAGGTATGCGAATCCTGATGGGCTAAGACATGAAGTGCTGCAGGATATGTGCCCCTGCCAACGGCTTGAAAGCATAGTGCAGGGAATACCTGGATAGCAAACGAGGCGATGGTATGAAATGGTAGGGTCTCGTTTTGACGGATGGAAGCGGCGCTGCGGCGGCGCCTGGACCAGCGCCGTGGACGCGCTGCAGCGGATGTGGATGCAGAAGGGAGCACATCAGAAGCAGACCGCACCAACGCCGGCGTTACCGTCCACATCTACGATGTGACTGGCAACGGCGCCGTGCAGCAGCTCAATCAGCCGCCCGGCGAACTTTGAGTCAATTGGGCAGTGTTGCCGCTACAGCGATTGCATGTAACTCTAGCAGCTTTGGCTGCCGAGGGTTTTCCGGGCAGCTGGCACCGGTGCCTTCCATGCAGGCTCGGATGTAGGACTTTGACTAGTTCAGCTGGATAGCGGCAACATCAATGCTTGCCTCTGAGCTTTGTCGCAAGCAAATGATCTGCAAGGCATCAGATTTCTCCATCTCATAAGGGCGGAGGAGCGGCGAAGCTGGGTTGGTTTGCACTCTCAGGTGTCGAAGTCTATGGTCGAGAGTACAGCTTCGGCTACTGCGATGAAGGCCGTGAGAGCAGACATCATGTAGGCCTTTGCAAAGCTGCCTCCCCAGGCTCTGGGATCTTCGACTGTGGGCCGCAGGACTGCCCTTAGAGATTGCAGGCCTGTCGAAGTTGCTAAACTGCTAGATGTCGAAGGAGTGCAGCAGCCACAGCTACCGCGAGGCAGTTGACATGGGCTTTACGGCTCTGAGTTCCGACGAGGCACTTGCGGCACTCGCTATCGATTCCTGTGAGATCCTGTGAGAGAGCGGCAGGTGAGGTCTGTCCTTGGCAGGCTGGCCTTGGACTGGCCGGGCACCGGCGGCCTGGCGGAGAGCATAGCTTGAAGATTGAAGATGATTGAAGGATGCTCCCTTCTTCTCGCCGAGGATACGATCTTCTCCGCAGGAACTGCTGCAGCTTCTGCAACGTCCTCTGCATCGAGCTGGGCGATTCGGCTGCCA
The DNA here is from genome assembly GCA_905221635.1 of Symbiodinium sp. CCMP2456. Classification (NCBI taxonomy): domain Eukaryota; class Dinophyceae; order Suessiales; family Symbiodiniaceae; genus Symbiodinium; species Symbiodinium sp. CCMP2456. Next base: position 8,682 of record CAJNDV010022248.1, read on the forward strand.
AGTGAAAGGACGCTTCACCTTTCCATCTGATGCAGCTGTGGTGGGGCCGTGGGCCGGGCTGGTGCGCTCCGTCAGTCGCTCGAGGTGTTGGGCCGATGCCAGCCTGGGCAGCGTGCCAAGATGTCCCAAGCGCTCAAGCACAGGTCCTCCGAGAGCGTCCTTTGCTTGCTTGCGATGTCGCACTGGAGGTCTCGAACCTGGCAGCTGCCGGCGCATCCCTCAGCGATGCCGCGGAAAGCCTACGGCGGCGGGCTGCAGAGGCCAGGCCCGAGCCCTTGGCGCCGCCGAGTAATTCGGGGGGGCCGGGGGGGGGGGGGGGGNNGGGGGGGGGGGGGGGGGGGGACCTGGATGCCAGGTCGGCGGCGACCTGCATCTTCAGGCTCCGGCTGCGGAGGAGATTGCAAGGAGCCCGAAAGTTGACATTGTTGTCTCTGCATGTCGGCATCTGATAAACATCGACTCCAAGAATCCGTGTTCATCCCCATTGATTCTTGCGTCGCTGGGATACTTTTTTTGGCTACTCTGAACCCCGGATTCGTCCCTCCCAAGGCAGCTGAACTTGGCTCCTGGGTTCATCGTGCAGCCGTGCAGGCTGGGCCGGTCTGGCGCAGAGAGTGTCGTAGAGACAGGAGCCTGAAGCTCTTATTTCCATGACGATAAAGATGCCACGGCTAGTAACATCGTTGTAGGTGTAGGTGTCTGGGAAATACAGGTGTGTGTTCACAGTGTTTAAGAATCCCACGTCCCTGAGCTGAGGTCAAGATGCTGGACGAGGCAAACCAGTTCTCAAACCGTGCGCAGGACTTCCAGCCCCAATCCAAGACTCGGTACCTGAAGCGCTCAACCCGTGTAACCCGTGTCGGGTCCTACAAAAGCATGTCTTCTAAGCTCAAGAGTAGCCGAGGCCTGTTGGAAATGCATTCAATAAGGCGTGCATTCAATCAGTGCGATTCGACCTAGAGAGACAAAATGAGACGCTGTTCCATTCGACGACTTCAATTCGCGAGCGAATGACGCAGCAATGGAAATGGCAGTAGCAACAACTCGAGAGGCAGCAGCCAGAGTATTTTGGTTATGATGGTGGTGACGATGATGATCGTAATCGCAATTGACACATGTCCAGTGGCATCCGGCCGTCGTCTCGTGCGCGTTTGCAAGCAGAAAGACTTTCATCACGAGCCTCCTAGTCCTAGTGCTTTTCGCAGGAACTGGCAGAAGAAGCCGGCAACCAGGTCCTTCCATGCCAGCTGTGCTTTTCTGCCACTTTCTGTCTGGTGGCAGGTCCGAGCTCTTGATGAGTCCCATGGCCTTAGCCAGAAGGCGATCTTTGAGAATGAATAGCCCGAGTGCTGTCTGCTTTGAGCTCTGTCAGGCTGCTGCCTTGGTGGAAGCTGCGACTGTCCACAGCGAGGATGCAGAGCGTCTTGGCTCCAAGAAGCCGGGTTGCGGGGCTGTTCGTGAAGAGTTTGGTGTTTTTAGTCATGTGCTTTCCTGGTTGAAGTACGGCATCCGATGATGGACAACAAGTACAAGTAGAAGTACACAGGGCAGGAAGGCAGGCACCGCTTGGAGCATTTGCTGCTCAAGGCGTGCGTTGCGTTCTTCCCTGCAGCAGCTGTGGGCTGCGGAGTCACCTGGCAACAACTACAGGCAGATTTTGCTTGCGTGTATCGGCTGGATCGTGATCTCAGGCCAATTGACAGCCCCTTGGCTTCACTTCACTTGGCCTCGAATTTTTATGGGCCTGCGCTAGGATTGCGTGATGTGTGGTATTGTGTATCAGGCTTGCTGTGAGAGCAAGCAGCGGGCGGACGTATGCTGCCACTGGTGTCAGACGACGTCGTCAAGCGCATCACGGGTTCCTTGGGGGCTGTGGTCTGGACTTACAAGGAGCCGAGCACACGGAACGACCAGCAAGCAATGAAGCTGAACATGGTAGAAGAGAGAATGCCCAGCTGGCGCGTCAACATCCCAGCTTCCATGTCCATGCGGCGGCGGCTGCGCTGGTCCTCTGACGTCCATGCTTCGAGAACCCTTTCGAACTCGTGACCAAGGAGTTCAACAGCTTTGGCACGCTAAGTCAATCATCCTCTTGGTTTGACCGATCATGAGCCGACGCTGCATGTGTCTTCTGCTCGAGGCTAGACTGGGACGCCAGTTAATGAAGGCTGCACAGCCCCTCCAAGTGTTTGCTCGATCGACTTGCACAGTGCGCCGCTTGGTTGGGCACAGCTGCGTGTTTCTGCATGTGGGCTCAGAGGAAAAAGTAAGAGATGCAAGTGCGAGACTCTGAAGGGCAGCGCCAGCGTCGTGCCAAGTGCAAACAGTATTGGCAAATCATTGTATGTATGATGTCTGATAAAATTACGCATTGCGGTTCCCACTCGCACAGCTTTGGAGGTGCACCCAGCGGACCTGCAGTGTCTGACAATGACGACAGCACGATGCTTGGAGAATTCCAATTTGCATTTAAATGTGCACTTCGACCATTGCTGCTGGTAGCAGAGCTTGGCACTTTGCATCCGGGGCAGTCAGGGTGTGGCCGATTCACAGAATGTGCGCAGCATCTTGCCCTTGCCACGTTCTCTACATCTGTCATGAGCTACGGACGTCTGATGCTGCTTAAGACGACCAATCTGTCCATGTGCTGAAGTCTTCATGTATCTTCATTGACGCCTTTGTTGCGCAGTCTGCTTTGACGGTTCATGATGCCTACAGACTGCGCTGCAGCGTGAGGTCCTTCATTCGTGTCCTGCAGCTCCTCTCCGTCACGGAGAAGGTCGCTTGAGCCAGCTGGTTAGACTCTCTGGTCATGCGATACCAGGAAGGATTCATGAAGTTTTTCAAGTTGACTGCTTGCCATGCCAAAGCCTGTGCCAGTTGCGACATGAGCACACCAACCAGCCTGGACACTTGGGAGTCTGCGCGAAGCTGTGGCTTGGCTATCATTAGGACCCGTCAGGCCGCGAGGTGCTTTCAGGATTTGAAGATATTCTAGCCGCTCGTGCGTGGTCACATAATGAACCCCGTGATGAGGCCTGTCCAATGCGCCTCCGCAAGCGCAAGAGGCATCTGCACGGAGCCGGAGATGTGTGGCATGCAATTCGATGTGTGCATTTCGTTGAGGGCAACTCCTCGTTTTTTGATGACCGTTTCTCAGCCCGCATACGAAGCAGGCTGCCCCGTGCCAGGGACCCTCGGCGTCTGCGCTTGCAAAGGAGCTGAAGCAGGAGGCGAGGCATCACGGCAGACCCACAACAGCAGAGCAGGATTCAAAAACATCCACTGAGTTGTATCAGCATGTTCATGCTGACTTGCGCCAGTTGCGACGACGTTCCAATCCCCGCGAGCAGCGTCCTCAGCAGCGCCTGCAAAGTGTGTGCAAAGCAGTGGGCCCCGTGCAGCTTGCAGTACTTTCTTGTGTGGGATATTGGCTTCCCAGCTCAAGCCACGCCTTGCAAAGATGGCAGACGCAAGCGCAAGTAGTGGCCAAGCCGTTTCTTTCCCAAGTGATGATCGGACCTGGCAGGTCTCCTCAGATTATCGGACGAATGACAAATGCTTACATGGGCGGCCTAAAGGAGTTAGGGTGGCTAGGGCTTGGCCTTACATGTCCCTGGCGCTTAATGTCGCCTTGCTAAGTGGCCGCCAGACATCGGTGGTGGTGTCTCCCGACACTTGTGTGCAGGAACGGGCCAGTCGACAAACCAACCGTTACTGCTCTTCCACGCCGCAGACCGTTCACATTCTGAATGCGATTGTCGAGCTTCGTTGCTGTCACCTGTCTTGGGAGGATCTGAAGACGAAAGTCCAACAGGACTCTGCTTGATGCCTAGACTTGTCTTTCGCCTGGACTGATCTAAACAAGGGCCGGCCGTCTTTGTGATTTAGAGCTCGTCAGTTCTTCACAGGAGCTCCGCATCGCTATCGCCAGTCTAAGTGGTCCAGGAGCGGGCTGTGCATGCCCAGCAGAGCGCTGCACTGCGTCATCAACGGCAGATTTACCCAACTACATGTAGCTGGAAAGAAAGGATGGCGAAATATTTACGACAGAAACCCAAAAGCACAGAGCAGTTGACGTGTGGAGGAGGCTTGCTACACCCGCTGTGGACGCTGTCAGAAGCAGGGGTTTGCAGCGGAGACACACTGTTTGCAATCTGCTGCCCAGCCACAATTGCCACTGGGACGTGAGTCGGTGAACCTGTTCACTCCATCCTCCATAACTGGGCCTGAGATGATTCCCATACTTAGACTAAGCAGATGGCCTCTGGCAATGGCTGCTACTGGTAACCCTTCGGCCACGATCTGTTGCTCTTGGGCTTTGCTAACGGAGGCCTCCAGTCGCCGCTCGTCTGTCTTCGCGCTGACCCGTCGCGATGGATCCGCGGTGCCTGGGCTCTGACAGAACTTCGTCGTGGTTCGCTATGCAGTTTGGTTGCTCATCATCATCACCGTCAGCATCATCAGCATGTGGTGGTAGTCGTCGTCATGATAGCAGTCAAGCAGTCGTCTTCGTTATCGTGGTCGTAGTAGCAGCAACAGCAGTTGTACTGGTGCTGCGGCAGGACTAGAATTCGACCGACCCCGCCTGCCAACACGTCGGGAGATCGCGCAAACCCAGCCTTCTAGCAGCTTGTGGCGACTTCGACTGCTACTGGCAGGAGTAGTATCAGTACATGCCTACGACTACTACTACTACTGTACATTGCTGCTACTGCTACTGCTACTGCTACTACTACTGCTACTACTACTACTACCACGACTACTACTACTACTACTACTACTACTACTACTACTAATTCTACACAGCAGCATCCCGCTTGGCCGGCTCTCGGTCGTATCCGCTTGTACAGGGCTTATCACTTTAGCAGTTGTTTCTGCTACTTCCAGAAGCGTTGTGTCAGACTTTCGAAGACGACGATAATTGCTACAAAAGCACCCACTGGTCGAAGTGGGCCCAAGGAGCCCGGTGCGGCCCAATCTCCAACAACATGAAACCCCGAACTGCTCCAACTGGTCGCAGTCCTTACTACACGCTCTTATTAGGGCTTGCGGTTTCCAGACTACCGCTTTAGGGTGTTTGGGAACCTGGGTTTTCGCTCCTTACACAGGGTTTCTTTGGGACTCCGTTTGTCGCTCCTTTGAGGGTTTTAGTTGTCGCCCGACCCACTGTTGTTTCAAAGGTTTGGGATCATCATGCCTCCTTCTAACATACTGCTTTTCGGGTTTGGGTCTATGGTCCTGCTCGCTTTAGGGTTTGGGTTTTCGTGCACATCGGGACCTCGTAGCCCCGATCCTTCCCAACAAGCCGAACCGTCCGTCCACGAAACTGAACTGGCAACAACTACGATATTACGAACAGCGCATGCCTGCCTCGAAAGTCGCATGATCATGATGTCGACGATGAGCAATCGACGAAAAGCTCATAGACCTTTCACACAGAATGCCCCCAGAGCGTTTCATAGTTTTAGGCGCGAATGGCCCGTGGGCAGAACTGAAGTGGCGACGGCCGGTATCTCACCATGTCACGAGTACGACTCGCCTGTCACGAAACTCAGGCTCCGCCAGGCTCTGCGACAGACATGTGGGGGCAAATCGTCCACTTTGCTCGTCCAACTTCTAGTACTGCTACATACTGCTACCGCTAAACTGCTGCTGCTACCTGTACTGGTACTTGGACGACACCAGGACGACGACCAGGACGACGCGTACAGCCACCCCTGATACTGCTGCTGCTACCGTGGGTGGACGAAATCTTGCACCGCTTTTCATTTTTGCAATTTTTTGCTATTCATTTTTGCAATTTTTTGCATCTGGCCAAAACATCCTAACCCCTGGTTAACATGGGTTCGCAAGATTTGTCCCATCCACTGCAGTACCAGCTCTGCTGTCATCATCGGTCTTTGTTTGCTTGTTTTTGTGACGCATGTCGTTGTCGTTGTGCTCTTTTGGTCTCGGTTTTGCATGTAAGAACCGATAGCCCGGCATGGTAGCCGTGTTGGGCGAGGTCACGGATTTCGGTATGTGGTCTTGAAGGCATGGCGGTGTTGGTAAGCTGGATGTGTGTCCTTACGACCTAGGGTTTGTGCGTTTTGTTATCCGTTCGGGTATCGGAGGTCTGGTAACTTACTCATCGTGACTGCGCCGTCTGCCGGCCATGATGAATCTGCGGTAATCCGCTGCACTTCAGTTTCAAGACACGTGCATTCAGGTGACCTGGGGTGGGAGCGGAGACAGCAGCTGCAATTTGCAAGAGCAGCTTCAGGAGCAGTGGGGCTTTGATAAATTGTGTTCGATTGGTGCAGCATCTTCTGTGTGTCTTGTGTGCAGCTTGGCCCGGATCACGAAGAACGGTTGAAATCTGCGTGCAAGCTCGATTCAGGAGGTCGTCCAAATCCGGGTCAATATGGCGGCGTTTGCTGCTATTCGTTCTGACGGTTCTGTGGTGACTTGGGGGAGCAAGGCCGCAGGAGGCCGGGAAGCATTGAAACGGCTGTCGTGCTACGGAAACTGCCAGACATCTTTGCAATCTTCAGGGGACAGCAGCGCCGTCCGGGACCAGCTCCGTAATGTGTCTTGTGCTTATATTGGCACTCCACGTTTTTTTTTGCTAGATTTTGCCGGATCGTAGCTTGCGAGACACTTGTATTTGTGTCGGTTTTACCAGAAGACATCTTGATTTAGGTTAGTCAGATCCGGAGCACTTCGGATGCCTTTGCTGCTCTTCGAAACGATGGCAGCGTCGTGACCTGGGGAAACCATGCGAACGGAGGAGACAGTCGCAAGGTGCAAGGTGTCTGTCGGGTCGAATACTATGAATTTCCGGTAGGGGGTCCAGCGCGCACCCCATTTGCCGTGCATCTAGACTTCCCGGTCCTGTGTGGGTCTAGGAGTCTGGGGCTGAGGGGTTGACGATTTAAGGTTTGCGGTTCAGGGTTGAGGATTTAGTTAGAGTTTACGTTTGGGGTTCAGGGTTCAGGGTCTGCGGTTTGGGGTTCGAGGTTTAGAGTTTAGAGCTTTCAGGTGTAAGGGCTACGGTTTATGGAAATTGTATGGGGTTTGGGTCCCTCAGTTTTGAGCGAGTTGTTTTTTCCGGGCTGGGTTACTTGGCTGATGTCTGCCATGGAAAAACTGCTCGGGAACTGGCGCTGGCTGGGTCCGTGAATGTGCGAAAGTGTGTGTTTGTTTTGCTCTGGGCTGGGCTGCTTGCCTGCTGTCTGCTATGGAAAGACTGCTCGGTTTAGGGCTTAGGTAGGGCGTGTAGGGTTTATAGAAATTGTGTAGGGTTTGGGTCCCTCAGTTTTGAGAGAGTTTGACCGAATGTTGTTTTTGCTGCTCTGGGCTGGGCTGCTTGCCGGCTGTCTGCCACGGAATTGACTTAGGATAACAGAGGCGGGCCATGTCCCTTACGTTCGCCTTTCATTGAAGGAAAACAGGCAAGAATCACTTACCTCGAGTTCGCCCTTAATTGAACGAGAGCAACGGAACAAGAACAATTATTTCGGCCTGCTTTTGAAAGACTGTTGCTGATTGCTTTCGAAAGATGGCTCAGGATACCTAAAACTTGGTGGCACACTCAAGGATCACAGAGTAGGGCCATGTACATTAAGTTCGCCCTTAATTGAAGGATGACAGAGGCGGGCCATGTACCTTATGTTCGCCGTTACTTGAAGGAAAACAGAAAAGAATCACACACCTTGAGTTCGCCTTTAATTGAACGAGAACAACGGAGGGCCATGCATTTCATGTTGACCCTTCTCTTCATGGAAGGGAAACACAGGAAGACCACGTACCAGAGATAAAGACATGTACCTTATGCGCACCCTTATGATTCGAAGAAACGGCACAATTTCTATTTATTGCTGTCTTGAGGGTTCAGGGTTTAGGATTCAGGCTCTAGGGTTCAGGGTTCAGAGTCTACGGTTTAGGGGTCAGGTTTTAGGGTTTAGGGCTTTGGGGTGTAGGGGTTACGGTTTAGGGTTTTGGGTTCAGGGTTCAGGGTCTATAGCGTTCAGGGTTGACGGTTTAGGGTGCAGGCCTGGCACTCGACCGGGAAAAAGGCATGCACTCAAAACGGCGGCCCTGAATGTCCCGTAGCTCGAAATTCAAAGCAGTGGTACCTATGGAACATGGAAGGTGCAAGATCGACTGCTAGACGTGCACGCGCTCCGCGGCACAGCCTCGGCTTTTGCAGCGCTCTGCAGTGATGGCCGAGTGGTGACCTGGGGACATTCCAGGACCCACAACGTTTCAGTAAACTTCGTAAGGTGCCTAGGGCTGAGGGCCGAGAGATATTGCCAGGAGTGGAGGTGACAGCCAGAAAGTTGCTCGGAAGAAAGGGGGGGGGGCCTTGCAGCCACGCAAAAGAGCCGGAGCCGAGCCTCGGCCGAGGTGCAGAGCGAGCTCTTCGATGTGGTCGACATCAGGGCAACCTTTGGAGCCTTTGCGGCCATCCGCCGGGATGGGCGAGTTGTGGCTGCTCGACTCAGGAGTCATTCGGAGGAACAGATGAGACATCAGAATATATCAGGTCTTAGCTTAAGCGTCGTCAACTCTGTCCTCCGCGTCCATGTGATCTCGCTTCGTAGCAGCATAGCATGCAGCAGATGCTAGGGAGCCGGCATCCCCCGATCCGATGTACATTCGCAGATTTAATGATGCCTCAAGCAGATCTTCAGTCTTCCGGTCGAGCGAGGTCATACGGTGGACATGAATTTGCCCTGCCCCTGGCTTGAGATTCCGATCACACGAGGCCTGGGGAAATCACAGTCACGGTGGCTCAGCGCCTCGGCTGCCAATTCCACCGCCATCGCCGCTGCTGCTGCTGCTGCTGCTGCTGCTGCTGCTGCTGCTGCTGCCTCTCTCTCTCTCTCGCGCTGACTTCGCCATCCTTGTCAAGTGGAATTCGGATGAATGTTGACGCGATGGGCTTCAGCCAGCCCAGGTGCCCCAGCCTTCCAGCTCGCGCTTGGCCCTCTGCGACGTAAGGCCCAAGAGACGAGACGACCCAAGACTGCCAAGACTCGACATCTTCAGCCAACTACTCAGCCAACTCCGGCTCTAAACCCAGCTCTCCAGGCAGTTACGTGGCACAGACTTCGCCTTCGCGGCACTCCGCAAGGCTGGGCTCTGGACTATTGACGCCAGCCGGAGCTGCGCACACAAGCTTGTCCGCAGGATGGGCGAGTGGTGGCTTGGGGGGATTCCAGGCACGGCGGGGCCGCTTGCCTGCATTTTGGGTCATGCCTCCATGCCTCCATCTCTTGGAGCCCCAACGCCGGAGGAGACAAGCCGCATTCAGGACTGCGAAATACCGTTTCTGGCAGCGTTGAGCACGTTCTTTCATTCAAGAGCATGGTTTGAGAGAGAGAGAGAGAGAGAGAGACAACAGGATCAGCTGACCGATGTTCGACAGATCCGCTCCTCACTCGGTGCCTTTGCAGTCCTGCGTGCAGATGGGACAGTGCCTTGGCTTTTTTTAACGAAGTGCCATTCGCCAAAGCGCCGACTTTGAGCTGCGCTGGAGGTGGTCACCTGGGGTAACGAGCACCATGGTCTCCTGGCTCTGAAAACATTGTGGCGAGAAGTGCGGAGCAGAGCGGAGCGAAGAGATTTGAGACCATTTCGGCTGCCGAAGTCGTTCCTAGACCTCGTTAGGACATCCCCTGCTGTGTGAGGCGGTAACAGCTCCGCGGTCCAGGAGCAGCTCCAGGACGTGCGCCTTCTTCGGCCGTCCGGCTTCGCTTTCGCTGCCCTGCGTGCCTGGCTGCGAGTTTCTTTTCAGCCCTGCCTTGCGCCTTGCAGAATGACCCGGACCGCCACAAGCCCTTTATCCTTCGGGGGGGTTCGAGTGTCAGGTGCAGATGGCAGCGTAGTGACATGGGGCAATCGACGCTGCGGCGGTGCAACCTGGCTAGTAGGACAGCCCAAGAATCAGCTCGCATGCGTCGGCAGGGCACTCTTCAAGAGCAATGATTGTCGCCAACCGGGCACCAAGGACAGCCGAAATGTGCAGCGCCAGCTGACAGATGTGATTGAGATGCGAGGCTCAAGTTCTGTGCCTCGGCTTAGCCTCTTGCCTCGTGACTAGGCAAATCTGAAGTGTTTCTCCGCACTTTCGTACACAGCTGCTTGAATTTGCCACGCAAGGCCTTTGCAGCTGTCTGCGCCGACGGTCGTGTGGCAGCTTGCTCGCATGTCAAGTCGGACAGGGCGGCCCGATACTTCAGCTGCCTTCAGTGTTTGCATGGCTAAGGTCACTTGGGGCAATGAAGCAAACGGGGGTGACAGCAGCACTGTACAGAAGCTGCTCCAGAAGAGTTCAGACATGTGAGTAGCAGGCGCGGACACCCAGACACCCAGAGCCCTACGCTCGCGGCACCCCGGTGAACCCCGAGCACCGTGGCCTTAGGAACCTAAGACGACGCGGTTCTTGCTCGCAGCCTGCAGGCTTGTGCAGATATGTTTGCACTCATCCCCCGGACGGGAGGAGGGCCTCCAAAGCCGAGGACCGTGACGAAGCTTGAGTGTTTAGTGAAAAAAGAAGGTTTTAGTTAGACCCAAGTTCCAAGAAGCAGAATGCAATGCAGCTCACTCTTGTCCTCGTGCATTGAGGCCCCGTACTCCACGGCGCTGCATCCGGCGACGCCCAAAGATCGAGCTCTCGCCGGTTCCTCCCAAGGGATAAGTGCTCGGCAGAATCGGACGAAGCATGTAATGAGAGACACAGCGTTCTGGTCACAGGTTGCAGTTCGATAGTTTTGCAGAGGCGTTTATCTGTTCGTGCGACGTGGGGCTGTGGAGAGCCGCCTTGTACTTCTATGCACGAGCAATCGTGGTGGCCTTGTCAGGCAGAACACACGCCCTGCATTGAAGGGAGAGAGTGACACTGCTTTAGAAGCAACCCTTGCTTCTCCAGTGGGAGTCACGAGAGCGGAGGCCTTAAGGATTCGACGAACAGCCGGGAGATGGACAGCAATTGGAGCGTCAGATCAAAATTGAAACTCTTTGAGGTGCTGAAACACACGCGGCAATCTGGGCATGGACTGCAGGAAAGGATCTCGTGATTCAGGCTGGCTGTGCAGGAAGCAAGGGCGGGAGCAACACAGAAGCACCGAACTGCTCGGAAGCTGCAGTTGAGTGCGAAAGGACAACACTTTTGTCAATAGACGAGCACAGGGCAAGAAGACAAGGCCCCATCCAACCAACGGGCAAATGATGCACGTGCAGAGATGCCCAATCTGTCGGGGGATTTGCCCGTGCTTTGTACGGGATTCGCACCAATCGGCTGTCTCGGGAGCAGGACTGACTTAGACACAGCTAGACGAGCAGAGCCTGACAGCTTTGTGCAGCTGGCGTGTCGGATGCCAGTTCACGCCTTCGGATACGAATTCGTTTTTCTATGCGAGTATGTGTGAGAGAGAGGGAGAGAGAGAGAGAGAGAGAGAGAGAGAGATAGAGAGAGAGAGAGGGAGAGCGAGATAGATAGAGAGTTATCAACACCGCAGAGCCATGGCAGGTGGCAGAACCTGGTGAGACGCCATACTTGGAGCGTGGGCAAGGCAAGCACAGACGGCTAGGTGTGTGCTTGCCCTAAACGCTTCCCTGGATCGTAAGTCGCGACTTTTGAAATGAGAAGGACATGTGAGGTGGGGTCGGGTCGGCCTTTCCTGGTGCATGATGTCTGCATCCACTGTTTCGCCCGCTCGCGGGCTGGAGGTGAAGTAATCCCGCGAAAACGGTGGGGCTCAGTTGGGCAGAAAGGTTTTTCCGCTTCAGGGCCCAGTAAGCGTGGCCGACCTGGACTTCCGAACCGAGGGAAGCGGGGCGAAACGTGGGGTCCTGAGCTTAGTTGGGCAAGACCTGCAGCGATGTAGTTAGTCAGTGCAAAGGTTGGCTGTACTTAAGACTCCCTCAACATCGGGTGTATGGTGCACCGTTGCTTGTGTGGCGCGTTCTGCTGCTCGGTTTTTGTTTGGAGTGAGGGCATGCTGGGATCCCATGCCAACATGCTCGCTTCAAGTAGCCCTGATTCACCTTGTAGCTGCAGCACTCTCAAGTGCCGCACAAGTACAAGCTAAAGACAGCAACTTCTCAGCTCTTCATGCAGGAGGACTATCCGGCGGTCGCAGCCGCAGCGATGCAGCTCCACCGCTCAGCAATTAAATTGACATGCCTTAGTCAAGCTTGGGCTCTCGAGCACGGCCAGGAAACGCACGAGAGGCATGGACAGCAGAGCTGAGCACCTGACAGTCAGAGCAAGGTGCCCTCCAGCAGCTCCGCGACAAAGCGCGCTGGAGGCTTCAGCCTTACCTTGAGTGCAGAGACTGAAGGAATTTTCTTGTTCGGCATGTTGGCATCGTTCGCCTCAGAATCAACTGCAAAGCCTCCAAGTCTGAAGCGTTCATCAATCACAAGGCTTCAAACTCAAGACGTCGAGTCTACTGCTTGCGTGCCAGGCCGCCCCGGCTTGGCTGTGCAGCCCTCACCACGCCGGCGGGGCATCGCGCGAACAAAAGCTCAACCACCTTGGAGAGTTTTGGAGATCTCGTTCTTTGGAGCCTCCACCGTCGCACAAGCACCGTGCCATGCAGGCTTTGGTTCTTCGGCGCCAGGGCTGAGAAAAACGGAAAAACTGAGGGCTAGAAGGGCAAGCTTTACAGAGCTGCCCCGTCGAAGGTTTCAGAGGCCTTGGGCTCTGCAACTACTCGAATCTAAGTTCGTTCCCTGACACTTGACTTCTGCAGCATCCCAGTCTGCTAGACTTCGCCAGATGTGCACATCATTGATGCAGCTGATGTTGTGACAGCACCAAACACACCAGACACCAGACTTCTTCGGTTCGATCGACTTGCAAATGCCGAGCCCTCACTGTGCTCCTCCCAGCCACAAACGTGGCCCGTGCCGCCATCCTGCACATCCGGGTGCTGAAAGAGGCTCCTTTACCACAAAATTCACCGCATCGTAAAGCCAGTGGTTATCCCGATCATCGCGATGAGGAGTCCTTGCTTTAGGCACCCGGGCGAAGGGATCTGTATTTGTTCATTACATATCCACAAGATGCTTGTCGCTAGCAGACCGCAATCTCGACGGATCGCTCTTAGCAGTGTATTGTAGGAGCCGCATGCACTATCGGCTGGCTGCCTGGCAAGCTTGCCTGTTGCATTTGAGCTGGTGCCTGGTGGCAGAACCTCCAACATCAACAAGTTTGATTGCTGCATGACCCCCTATGATACATCCGAGCTAGGACTGCACTGCCACCATGCGCAGGCGATTCCCGCTTCAGAACCTAATTCACTGCATACTCGTAGTTGCGTCGCAGGTGCAGTTGCTTCGACCCCTGAGGCTTTCAGACGGGGAACCCGGGAAATCTGCAAACTTTCCAGATGCACGCCAATCGCGGCACAGCCCAAGCGGGGATCTGGTTTGGCACGCTCCGGGGTTTGTGCTTCTGCCCTGCCCTCGTGTTAATCCGTAGCCTCGGAGCCATCCAGGAATCCAGGGAACCGCAGGAGGCCGACCGATCGGGCCTTCCTCCTGGTTCCGGTGGCTCTTGCGCGAGAATGGAAGATCCCATCAGCCGAGGTGCTGCCCAGAGCATCCACCTTAGCTGACCGATCCTTCAGAGTAATGCCTGCACCGCCAAAAAAGAACTGCGCGAGGATTCATGGTAGACCGCCTGAGCAAGTATGAGCATGCGCTGCAGAAGACACCAAGTCGAGGGCGCTCCAACTCGTGCCATGTCTTAAAGGCATTGCATAATCCTGCTTGCCAGAGGCGCTGGATCTCAAACGGCATGCCTCGCGCACGAACGCATCACTGATTTGGCTATACAACTTGCCCCGACTGCTCAAGCTGAAGGAAAGAGGCAGGATTGGCATTGCTCCACAACCTCGGTTTTGTCAGGACCGACATGCAAGGCGCTCTTGAGATGGTAAACCCCGCAGTGAACATCGCACTTCCTGGACACTTGTTTTCGAATTCTCTTCTGCTTCTGGCCCGGAGGACCATGGCAGTAAGCGGAAAGGCCAGCTTCCAATGCTTCTATCTTCCGGTCTCGGTAGAGAGCGTTTACATCGGAGGATTCCTTTGCGCGTTCTTGTGGCCTTTCTCGTGCACTGACAGAGGCACTTTCGGTGCTCTCTTGGGTCCTGCTGCTGCTGGCTTCCGGAGATGCACAGAGGACTACAGTGCGGACCTGAAAGGATGCACACACTCCTCCTGACACGCTGCAAGTCAGATTCCAAGTCATATGGTGACCTGAGGCCTCCAAGTATGAGGCACGTGCAAGTCAGAAACTGACTCTCTTCGTGGACAGCAATGCAGAGAGAGAGGGAGAGAGAGAGAGAGAGAGTGTGGGTGAATGCTCGCGATGTGCATTGGGCAGGGGAAGGAGCTCATGATCACCCCGAACATCCTTACCGGCATCCTCATCGGCACGGCCCACAGAGCCGCCGTGTCTAGCATTCGGATGCAGGGATCACTCTTGGCTGGATCGATGCCTAGCCGGACTGCGGCAACTCAAACATAACTTGAGCCATGAGCGCGTGAAGGTGAAATGGCCTTGTCATCGTTTTTTTTGCAAGGCTCCCTGTGGATCGCCGTGTTCCTCGTCGGCTTCTGCTGCTTGTTCGCCGTACAGACTCCGGCTGCCTTCGAGGTGCTCTCTGTTTTCCCTTCGGCTGTGAGTCTCCCGCGAAGTGTCTGCGAAGCAGGAGAAAGCTCTGGTGATCAACAAGAATTACTGAGGGCCAGGCTGCTAGCTTGTGTATGTTGAGCGTAGGCTAGTAGGAACCAAGCAGGGTCGGAGTTGGTTTCGTTTCTGCTGCCGCAAGAAGTTTCACAACGGATACACCGGGCAGATGGACTCATGCACCCCTTTTGCTTGCAAGGCAAGGTGCAGTCCATGCATCGAAACTCCACAGGGTTCCTCTTACGATCTCTTACGAGCTGCAGGGGCAAGAGGTGTGCCTGAGTCCTGTTATGAAGTCGCACGCGACCTTCAGTTCCAGGTGATGTGTGTTTGATGTCCTGAACATTCAACCACCAGCTGTCGCACCTCCTCGTGATTGCTGCGCTCAGTTGGGAGCACACAAGTTCAATCACAGTGCAGACACCTTCGGATGGAGCCCGGGATAATCCGACACCAGTGCAGAGCAAAAGACGACAAAGGGGCGGTGTGCATGCACAACGTATGTCCGGAAGCAACGAAGGGGACGTGAACCAAGGAGTGCCAGCCAGGAGCCGGTCAACAAGTGTAGCACATCCTGCCTCGACACCAGATCGTACGATCTCGGAATGCTGTTTTTCAGCGAAGTCCGAGGCACCGAAGTTCTTGATGTGTGGCATCGCATGTTTCCGAGAACTTACCGACGCGCTTGAATCATGCTGGCTCCGCCAAGGGCCTCCATGAGCACGTATCACAAACATCCACCGGTAGAAAGGAGCGAGGAAGGGCGGCATGCGGCATATTCGTAGCCAGACTTGGATCTGAAGGCCAGACTGCCGGAGCAGGGCGTTTACTTAACAAGCAGAGTGGGGTTCCGCTCCACAGACATTTTGCAATGAGCCACAGAGCTGCATGGCGCGGCTCTTTCATTCTGGTGCCTGGCATGCCGAGATTATTGCAGCTGCTGTCGGCTGCCTTTGCAGTAAGAGGCCAATGGCTTCGATTCCTGCGGTGGTTTGCACGGCTTCGTGCACAGTTTAGGGCAGACTCGGACAAGCGCACCGCTTGCGAGAATTAGCCGTTTGTCAGCAAAGGGACACCTGGCCGGGTGAAGGGCTAGCACAGTGCCAGGCTCTTTGGCAGCGCAGGCTTCATGCGAGGGCCTGAGCATGTTCAGTGGTCACGTCCCTTGGACTTCTCCGACTTGTCCTGTGAGTCGACATCCAAAGTCTGCCTAGGTCCTTCGCCGGCAGCGAGACTTGAGAACCTGACCTCTTTCCCGGCTTACGACACTCGCCGCTGGTTAAGAGTAGCGTTATGATGAAGGCGGAGAAGTTTCCCTGCATTATGATCCGAGCCAGAGGCTGTCTTGGTTTGATCGTGGTCGGATCCCATCACCCGGGCTTATGTCATTCTCATGTCGTTCGGCGTCCGAGCCGCGCACGGTTTAAATTGCTGATCGTTGAATGAAGTTCTTTCGTGGCATTTGGATGCTGCGTTGTGCGTCTGAGAGTTTTTGTCCGATTGCGGTAATTCGCTTGCTCAGTGAGTACGTCGTACGGTTGCGATCGAGGCAGGGACATGTGACGGCTCGTGGAGTTGTTTGTGTCGGGTTGATTTTCCACCGTCTCCCGTGCCCACGCATCTTCATGTCCGTTTTCCTGGCTCGGGGGAGTCTCTGGAGGTGTCCAGCGAGTGATCGAAGTTCCGAACTTGTAATACTGCACGATTGATCGGATGATGCGGGCAGCGTGAGGCCACTTGTCTGGAGCTGCAGATCGCATATTCCCCAGTGGTTAAGCTAGCTTCTAATATGACTTCGATCCACGTGTGATCCGTGCCGGCTGCAGTCTGTTCAGCGTGCGACAAGGCAAATACGATTGTAGGATTTCTGCGTGTATCTTTTAGTACTGGCACGTGCCCATTCGCACATGCACCGTGAGCCTTTCGAAACGCGGAACAACCTGATAACAGTCCTTGCAGCGGAGAGAGTACTGGGTGAATATCTGTGTTACGGACTGTTCCGGTGCATCAGTCGTTGGACTGCGCAAAGCAGTTCTATTGGATTGCGTTTCGACTTGTTTCAGGCATTCCTTTAGGCTACGACCACCGAAATGCTTAGTTTTCCTCAAAAGCCTGTTTGGCTTATCACCTTCCAGGCTAGGTTCTTCCAATTCCTTGAGAGATGTTCTGCTATTGGAAAAGTTTTCTTCGACTCCTGGCAGCTTGCCATCGCACCATTCCTTCAGGCACTTAGTCCGCGTGCCAGTTTCAGTCGAACACTTTGAGACCTTTTTGCCTTCGCTTTGGGACCCTGACAGCCTTCCATGTGGGTCTGGTCTGCCGCAGAGAAGCTTCAAAGGACACTCGTGTTTCGGGTTGGCACTGGCACGCGTTGGAAAGGCTCCTGAACTTGGGTATAGGGGGTTCTGGCCCAGGAAGTGAATGTCTGTGCGGGGAGCGCACTGTAGAACCTGGTATGTTTTGGCAGACCCACTCCGACAACCTTGGCTTGCCCTTTACTGCATGGAAGGGTCGATAGTTTTCAAACCGTGACATTCCACGAGCCGAGGACAAGACGGCGCGGCCCAACGTGCATGGACCTCAGAGGTTGCTGGTCAGCTGGACGTGGCCTTGGCGTCGTGCTGTGCTCGCGGCTCCGTGTTTTCAGGGATCTTGGGACACCTGTCGATGTTGGGGTCCAGCTCTACCTGGCTGCGATTCCAGAGGCTTGAAACACTGTTTTCTGGCATCGCATGCATCGCATGCATTGCAAGCCAGGTTGATCAGAAGAAGCAGCAGTTTGCCATTGAGGGGCGGGGCCCTTATGGTAGCCAGCGACACATCACAAGATGAAAGCCTGCAGGATGTACATGTTAGCACAGATGATGCTTGTAACGAGTCTGCATGCCGCGCTCGCGATCGAACACATAGACTCACCATCTTGGGCATGGACGCTCAAGGTATTTCCGTTTAGACTGGACAGACAACCGATTGGCGACGACAGGCCGGGGACGAAGCAACCTCTTCGGCTACTGGAACTGCCGCTAAAGTGTTCAGGGCAGGATGCATGTTTCTTCTGTGGTGCACCGGGCACGCATGTGGCAACAGCAATAGGTATACCATGCAGAGGCGGGTCCCAAGAGGCACTTTCAGTCAATTCTGTGGAGCTGGCGGAAGAGCAATGGTCTTGTGTACAGGTTCGGGAGGTTGGGATGAGCCAGCAAATGATTGCAGATTGCATCCAACGAGTCTGTTTCAGGTGAGCTTGAGGATGTGCTAGTGGCGGCTGGTGCCATGCGCATAAATTTCGTGACAACCTCCGTTGCTTACATACGACTCCGAGAACCTGCGGCTTCTGTCAAGTCTCACCCGCTCGGAACACATTTTGTGCATGTCTGATGCCTGATTCGTGCATTCCGCCTCGTGTGTTCTTTGGAAAGTTTGAACCGACCAGCTCGACCTCGATGTGGAAGTTAGATTCCAGAAAGCCGGAAGAGGAAGCATGGCCCAACCTTAGCCAACGACTCCATCATAGCGTGATTCTACACAAAGTAAATTTCTGAAGAACCGAGAGGATGCACACACATGATGTGGATCGGCGAACACTCACGCTAGAGAGCTGCGTCTCGTTCCAAGAACAAGGCACCCGGAAAACCCAAGACCGTTTAGACCAGACAAACTGTGACAAATGCTCTGCCATGGTCAGCTGATGACGTTGATGACAGTAAGAGCGAACTTGCGCGGAAGGCGACCCCTGCGCTTCGACATTGATTCTCGAACTGCCGGTTTCGAGCGTTTGGCAGCCGGACATTTACTGGGCCTCCTGTCTGAAGTATAATTGGGGCCCGTGGTAGCTGCTGAAGTGCCACTTGCGACAGGCACTTGCGACAGACGTACGGAAGATTGTAGGCGGTCAATGTTGTTTTGCCGCACTGGGCCCGAACCAAGCCCAGACTAATAGGATGCCAACACCGTCAGGCAAGGCTTTTCCGTCGCAGCAAAAGACACAGCCCAGGACAACTCGCTGGCGGAATGGTATGGCGCTGGAGCCATGAACATCTATGAAGATGGACGAATTTATCGGTCTGTGCGTTCCGCAGCGAAGAAACGGGGTGTGTTGGATGCTTCTGTCGTTGACAAACTACCGGGCAAAGGTATTCATGGCCTCAGGCTTTCTGTCCTTAATATGTGCTCGTGACGGCATCCTTGCTTGCTTCCTGGGTTTACGCCGCTGTCATGTGCTACTCTCGGCACCGCAGACAGCTCAGGCTACAAACAAACACTGCGTTGCCCCATGAGTGGCTCGGATGCGCCCATTTTGTGCAGGGCAGTTCGAGATGCATTCTTTGGTGTCAGTTGTTTGCCCCAGTCTTTGCATCTGTGCGCCTGCTAACCCAGATTTCCAGCGCTTGCCGTTCGACAAGCAACAGTGCTTCGCCCTGTTGGGATCCTACTCCTGGGATCTTCACAATGTAACTTAGCTGCAAGCCTAAGCTACAGTTGTAGATGGAGTGCGCTTTGTCAAATGCACCTAATGTGGCTTGGGTGTTGAAGGAGCTTGGGTCTCTGCAGGATGCATTCCGAAATCTTTAGGACATAGGTCAGCCAAGGGTCCGATGCCCAGCGGTGTCTGCAGTTCCGGCCTGTCCAGCCTGGTCAGCACATCTCATGACGACCTCGGGTCTTGACCTTGCTAGAACTGATAAGGCACACTGCAGCAACTTAGGTAAATGCCTCTGCATTCAGCAACGGTGCAATCGTCGTGCCTGAAGGGCTCCTTGTCTTCTGAATGTGACGGTGCCAGACTTGCACGCGAGGTTAGAGCAAGTTGGACGAGCTTTCATTTTTGGCATGCGCTTCTGAATCAACATGGGTGACGCCACCTGTATCTGCAGCTCGAGGTACGACGGAACGACTGAGTGGCAACTGGAGGAGGCATGCCCGGAGCGAAAAGGTCGCTGACAGAGACGGTGTCGTTGTCAGTGCAGGCAACGTACGAGGTCACAACCGAGTGGTTTGGGGCAGGAGCTGACCGCAAAGGCGAGCATCCTGCGAGCTCGTGAGAGCGCGTAATCAAATCCGACTGTGCAAAGTCGCTCCAGTCGCTCCTCTGCGCCCAGAGGCTACAAGTACATCTGGGTGTACTTCAATCTGAATCGCCGCCC
This sequence comes from Symbiodinium sp. CCMP2456, assembly GCA_905221635.1. Lineage (NCBI taxonomy): Eukaryota > Dinophyceae > Suessiales > Symbiodiniaceae > Symbiodinium > Symbiodinium sp. CCMP2456. The sequence goes on from CAJNDV010022248.1 coordinate 28,518, forward strand.
CAACTCCTTCCTGATGTTCGTTGTAGGCCGGGGCCACGAACCACGCAGTCGGCAAGAGGTGGAGGGGATGTTTCTCCTTGCAGCTGAGGCACTGCCATTTTGCTGCTTGGCAGCTGGGCCTTTCTCTGGAAGGGTCTTGGGAGTCAGAGCCCCCGAGGTTTGTCCTCGTTGCCTGGGCCGGCCTGCATGGGCCTCAGTTGAGATATTGAAAGGATGGGACATCTTGATCAGTACTTCCTGCTGTTGAGCTGGGCTTCTCAGGTTCATCGATCGGAAGGTGGCGCCAGCTCGAGTCACCATCGCAGTCATTCCTGTGTTGATCATGCTCAATCTGGAGAACAGTGCTTCTTGCCGAGGAAGATTCCAAAGGGAGCAGTTCCGAATAGAGCCCCGTGCCGATCCACTGTCTGATCTGGTCTGCCTCAGCCACTAAGGTTACATCCAGGCTGTCCTCTCCTTGGCCGTTTGCTTTGCGCATGACACACCGGCCGGTGGGAAGTTGAACTTGATGGAAACTCTTGCCGAATGACGAGGCCCGAGTTGAACTACTTGACCTGGCTGACGAGCTTCCTCTTCGTGATGAAACTGCAGAATGACTGCGTTATGCCTGCTCTGCTAAAGTAGGCCGTCGCTCTTGCAAGATGTCGGGGCAGCTGGTGTGAGGGAGCACATCTCAGGTTCGGATTGTCTTGTGTCTTTGAGTACGGCCTTGTGTGGCTGCTGCTGCAGGCAGGCTGAGACAAGATGAACATGCTTGCAGCTGTATGCTGTTGTATGCTATCATTACTGATCATTACTGACATCAGGTCGAGGCTGAAAGAGATCGTCAATTTGAAGTTGCCCGGCTGCACATCTCGACTCACAGCCAAATTCAAAGGCTTCAGACAGATGCAATCGGAACTTTCGTGAGCATGGTGCCGACAAGCTGCATCTAGGCAGTCATGAGTAAACTTTATTGCGATTACGTACATGTGGCGACGACCAGACCGAACGCTGGGGATTGGAGGCATTGACGCAGATGAGTACTATCATCAGCAAGCGATCTGCAGATCAAGAGGCAGGATGGGGTTCGGGAGGTCCGCATTTGGAGGACGTTTTCTTGTGCAAGAATGTCATGAGCGGCGATTGTGACTGAGTCTTTTTCCTGCTTCTGCTAGTCTCGCGCTTCTTGGGCAGGGCGTGCTCCACCATACTCAAGCTAATCCTGTGCAGTGTAGCGCAACGCTGAACTTTTTTGAGCCACTGGTCATCAATCCGATTTCTGCAGGGAGCCATGATTGCGGAACCGGAGTTCCACAACACGGAGCCGCTGTTCTGCCAGACGTTTGCACGGGCGGTAGTTGCCTGCAGACCACAAGTGCTTCAGTTCAACTCTGCATGTACCGAAACTACTGTAGAGCGTAGCTCAACTTTGGGAGGATCCGTTGGCTGTGTCCGTGTCTGCCTCCCGTCATCGCAAGAACCAGGCCGAATGCGCATGAACATGCCGATGACGTGTTGTCTCGACCTGCAGTTGTTCGAGTTGCGAGGTAGTCGTACCCACGCCACCAAAGAGCCAGCCAAGCGGGCGCCAAAGACGTCTTCACTGGGGGTCGTGGGATGTCATGGGGTGTGGTCGGGCTCTTCTGAGGTATGCTGATGCCAGCGGATGGCATCTGGACTGCACTTGGAGTTACGTAGCGACGTAGCCTGGGCGGTTCTTGAAGCCGAGGCCAAGTGCCTTTGCCGGACATGACAGCCGTCTTCAAGATCTTCGACTCGGACCCTCCTGCGGGGTGCAGGGCTATCGTACTGGGGTGCGTGGCAAGGCTAGTGGCCGGCACAGCGTCCAGAATCCAGAACTGAATATCAGACAAGCCCTGGGCCTCAACTGAAGCATCGGCACGGGAGCAGACCAGGATGGCGATGCTGACCTCAGTCTGACAGAAGTTCAAAAAGGGCTCCGACAGCTTGGGCAGCCACCAGTCAGCAAGCCAAGATCACTGTGCAACGAAGTTCACTTCCGAGCACAAGCCGTTTGCAGTGCCATGCAGTCCCGAAGTGATCGAAGTGTCTTCGACTACTGCAATGCACAATTCTGAGCCTGGAGATCCTTTGGGGAGGGACACCGGCGCCTCCCGAGTGGCCCCAAGGTATCTTTCGAAAGGTCAAGTTCAGGAGATGTTCTTGCGCCTGGGAGCAGAAGGGAATCTCGGTCTGCAAAGAAGCGATGCGCAATCATGTCTTGCAGGTTCCAAGGTTTTATAATGTAAGTGGGTCGGATGCCATTTCACAAGCAGATCGTTGTCCTCAATGCTCTAAGGAACAACATCCAGCAACCTCATTTCCGGAAGTTTCTGCTTGACGTCAAGAAATACCTGCCTGGAAAGCCGCTTGACTTGTCGGGATTGCTTCTGGGACTGTTGTCGCGTGTCTGCCGTCCGACATGTCCGACCGGGAGTGACGCCTATTCGCAAGTCGCGTTGTTCCACCCGACCCAATCGTCGGCTTTCGGCCAAGGGCTTGGAAGATCAGCTACACAGAGAAGCCGCCCTCTTTGCAGGCACGCGCTTTCCGAAGTATTAGCGATCGGGTGAGCTGGGCATTTTGCCGGGTAACTTCTAGCCATGCTCCATGACGATAGGCGAGTTCTGACATTCCTTGCTCCAGACGATCACATGGCACTCATCATTTGTAGATGTTGTGCACTGCAGCTACACCTCGTGGTGTAGCTTTGTGAGCCTTTGTCTCCCAACGAAGCTTCAACATGCCGATTGCCCATGAAGGTTGACCTGGCCTTCCGTCGCTTCGATTGCAAGTTGGACCACTCGTGAAGGGCGTTTTCTTTGCTCTATCGTGGCCTGAGAAGAGGGGAAAGCAGTGAAGCTTGGAAGGAGGGACATTAGAAGAAGACCTGTCATCACCCGAATAGGTACCGAACAATTCGAACAGTCATGCTCAGATCTGTTCAAACTTAACGACATCATTTTGTGGACTCAGAACGTGAAGTAGGCCATACATCGACATCTGGGGTTTCAAACGAAAGGCTGTTCCCCTTGCTTCCCCGATCCGGTAGTGCTCCGACTGTCGTGAGCGTTGCAAAACGCCCCCAAGGCTATCTCTACCTGTTCGGCGGCTGGGCTGCAAGTTTCGGCCAGAAAGTGTGCAGGTCGAACCGGCGGCAAGAGCTGATTCAGTGCTGCGTCCTCCGCTGTCCTCCCGTCTCGTATCAACTCACTTGTTCCGCCCCTTTATCGACTTGTGAATGAGCTGAAGGCGTTCTGCTTGTGACCATCATCTGGCTGGCGTACAGATGGGAGTGACGGCACATGCTTCTGGAGCTGTCAACTCCAAAGGACTGACTGCCAATTTCCTTTGGTAACATGGATGAAGGGATGGATGGATGGATGTACATATGTACGCACGCACGGATGCCTGCATGCGGGCATGGATGCACGGATGTAAGAATGTAAGGATCTATGGGTGGGCTACATACATTGACATGTATGAGAGCTATACTGCATGTCAACATGTACATATGTATATAAGCATGTATGTGTGCGTGTGCACTTGCGTGCTGACAGATCGACAGACAGGTAGGCAGATCAAATGCACAAGGCCGGCTAGTTGTCGGGTGAGCAAGGTCGCTAAACAGCTCTATCGGGATAGATGGACCGGCACCCGCTTGACTTCATGCCTGTTCTGACGAGAACATCGTCTTCTGATCGCTAGACACTCTGGACTTGTGAAACCAAACACGTAATTCCGGTCCCTGCAGCTGCAAGCAGGAGTTTGCTCTCCACGCAAGCAAGGTGTGCCTGAATGTCCGCGCCGCTCTTATTCTGATCACTGGCTTTGGGGATTCTGAGCATCGTTTTTTACATGCAAAGCAACGCCCCAGGCAGACTTGAGCTTCCGGGGTGGTGGCGAGTGTCTGCGCGACCTTGAATTGGAGATGTTATTTCCCTCCCTTCCACATTGAAGGCTAAGCCTTCGGTGGAGGGATGATGCCGGTTTTCCAGTCCACTTGCCGGTGTTTTTGAACGTCGGGTGGCCAAAGGTCTTCCCGAGTGTGCACACGGAATGTGCAGCGGCCGAAGCTTCGGCAACGCTCAGCAGAGCGCGGAAGCTACGCTGCGTCGCATGTGCCCGGGGTTTTTGGACCACGAAGCTTCCGGCTTGGCAGCTTCTAGAAGCAACTCTCTCAGCGAGTGCAGGGTTTAAACAGGATCTCCACCACTGAGCCCTCAGTCTAATGTATGCAGTAGACATGTAGATCCCGAAATGGGCTTGGGCGAACCTTAGTCACCGACAGAGTTGTCGTGTCTCGTGAAGCCTGGACATTCACCATTCGCATGGCCGTTGGCAGTAAGCACACTTCTTCCGTGCACGAACTGCATGGCTTGTGTCATCCAGATGTCACGTGATGTCACTGTTCTCTCCAATTTCATTTTCTTGTTTTTGTTCTGACGCGCGAGATTTGCGAAAGAGAGCGGCCTTTCTCGACAGCACTGGCTCAAGTTTGCCACCAAAGCGCATAAATACGTTTCGTCTCTATCGAGCTTTGGGGCTTCTAGCCCGGAGTCCCATAGCCAGGGACATGCTCAGTTTGGGGCCTCGTGACAGCAAGCATGAACATAGACTAATTTAGTGATGCTGGCTTGTAGCTGCCCGCTTCGGAGATGCAGTCGCATCGGCCTGAGATCTTGCGATTAGGACTGTCTTTGCCTCGAGTCATGAGACCGAATCTGGTGCGACCGTGAGTTTCTGCTGGAGGCTGCCCTCCTCGTCTGCCTGGCTGCCTCTGAGCGGCTCCCTGCCGCACCGGTTGACGCTTGGCGGCATTTCTCGGCGACAGCGAGGGAGCTCCGCGCGCCGAGCCCGAGCCACTGTAGGCCGCTGCAAAGTGGCATTGCTGCCTTCGAAGCAAACGACGAGGCGAGACGGTGAGTGGGCGCAGCCGAGAACCTGAAAACATCTGAGAACCCTGTCTTGCTTGGGGGGGGGTCCTTGCGTTTCCGATGCCAGGTTTCCAGCCCGCCCTCGGCCGAAGGCCTCGTCGTGACAACAGCGCAAGCTACAGTCGTAGTGACCACTAGCCCGGGATTTGACGCTGTGAGGTCGAGGATTCCGATGGCGAAGCATGGCGTGGAGTCCTGAGGCCTACTTGGGGGAAGTCTGAAGCAGCAGAAAGCTCTCTCGGGAACCGGGCAAGAGCGGCTGGTGCACCCGGCAGGTCTCGCCAAAGGAAAGCGCCGAAGCCAGCCCAGAAGGCTATCGCCAGAACTCTCAGAAATTAACAGAATGCTGCTGCATGCGCTTTTCCGTCAGGTGGTGCTTCTCCGAGCGCAGAGACTTCACCGACACTGCAGAGGAAAGCGGTGTCATCTTTACATGTGCAGATGGAGCACGTTCGCAGAATTGCCATTTTGACTCACGCTCTCTTTCGGCACAGCACCTTGTCTACCAGGAGTTTTTCGTCAGATTCGCCAGGCAGGCGAACAGGATGACATGTTGCATTCCTCCCATATGGCCTTTCTTTAAGTCACCTTAAGTTTTAAGAGAGACGACAAGGTGCTTGTATGACACTGCATGACATCTCAGCGAGGGCAGCGGATCCGGTATTGCCTTGCGCGGTCTGCGTGCACGACGACGTGGCAGCACCTGACTCACACGGAAGAATTCATAGCTAGCCAGGTTGGTCACCACCCGCGCACCGTTTCAGTGGGCCGCCCAGTTGCCACAGAAGCAGAGGGTTCCGAGAGAGACGCGCGCAGAGGTTGGAGTGCTGCGCCTTCTCCCACACGCATTTCGCCTGAAAAACCGCTCCGAGCTTAGAGAAAAATCAGTGGTGAAGCAGGTGCACAGTCAGCTCTTGAAGCTTTTGCAGACCCACCTCGTGTGGAAGGCATCACTTCGTCAGGGCTCAGCCACAGCACTAAAATGCTCAAAGATGGAATGTCCTCTTGAGGCATCCGGTGGCCCTGAATGCCGCTCTTTTTCTGCAGGTGCCCATGAAAGGGGGTAGGCCTTATTTCGAGATGAAAGGGGGTAGGCCTTATTTCGAGAGGAACATCGCCTCGGGGCATCGAGCTCTGAAACTCGTGGGAAATCAGGGCATGAGAACAGCTTGTTAAAGGACATTCTGAGAAAAAGAGCTTGTAATCAGCAGAATCTTGCCTTGGATCAGGCTTGGTGGCGTGGTACGCAGGCACATCTGCGATGTCAGCATCTGACTGACCCATCACGGGCGCTTCTCTTCTGCTGTGGGCTCGACATGAGCGCTTCTGTTCGTCATCCAGCATCCACGCGCGTCCAGCTCCTCTCAGATTCTCGCATAAGGCCCAAAAGGGCGGTTCCAAAGTGTGTTCTCGGAGTACTCCTTGGCCATAGCGTCACACTCTCTCTCGGTTAAGAGATGTTGAGAGCCTTCTGGCCGTCCATCGCTTCGCAGGTGCGAGCCGCGCGGCAGCATGCCGCATCCGTCCTGGCGGTGCGGTGGCGAGCCTGGAAGCAAGGTGTTGAGGACCTTCGGCTCTTATGAGCACTTGGCACTTGGCTGTGCATCGGAGCTCATACGCACCACGACGCTACGATGAATGGTTGGGGCGGGTACATGTGACTTCGGGCGTACAAGGGACTTGGGGGGCCCGGGGGGCCCTCAACTCTGAGCCGGCGCTCTGGCATTCTGATAGGGCCGATAGGGGCATGCCTGCGCTGTGAAGGAATGCTGGCTCCAGCGAGCAAGTAGTCTAAAGAGGCAAAGCGGGTTCAGTTCCTTGACGAGCATGGTGGTGTACAGTGATTCAACCACCAGGAAGTCGAGAATCAAGACTGCAGGACCGACGGCGACTGATGAAGCTCCAGTGGGCAATCCGATGGCTCCAAGAAGCTTGGCAACGGAAGGCCATAGTCAGAGATAATTGACAAGGTGATCGAGCTTGCATGTTGGACAAGTTGAGTGCTGCGCGCTCAAGCTGCCCAGCCTTGTTCAGGTGTCGGAGCAGCAAGCCGACATTTCCAGGTTGCAGGAGGAAAGCTGAAAGCAGACTCTGCAGAAAGTGAGGGCTTTCAGTGTCGATTCTGCTCAGTTGGCGGTGTCTTTGGCGGCCTGGAGTCCTGTGAGGAGCCACAGCCCGCCGATGAGGTTTGTCCACCTGCACACCAAGCTCTGCGCCAGGATTTGATGGGCAGTGTGGAGGGCATTTCATGCAAGACTCGCCCCCGACGTTTCGCGTTTAGGAGTTTGCATTTGATGGGTTGGGTCTACCAGAAAGGCCTTCGTGAAAGTATACTATTGTCCGGTTGGCTTGGTGTCTTCACGATAAGCTCAGCTCTTGGATTCGTCTCCTGGCGTATCATCTTGGCTTACCCGGCGCCGTGGTCAGCAACTGGATCCTGGTCTACGTAGATCTAATGGAGCAAGCAGAATTGCCCGAACATGTCTAGTCGCTGAGGTCCGTCTCATGAGAATACCCCTGTGAAACGTGAAGCTGTAACTCAACGATGCGGCCTGAGAATACAGAGCGCTTCGAGTATCTGACATGACATCATAGGGGCAGCGAGGAAGTGTTGTGCTAAGAGGGCTTAGATGGAGGATGATCGCCGCCGGACGTCTGGTGGTTGGAGAACTGCCTGTGCAACATCAGAACGTCACTGTGTTGTGTTTCCAATTTGTGGGAGTTTTTGAAAGGGTGCACGGTGTTGTGAGGTCACGCAAAAGCTAAAGTAGTCGCAGGCCTAGAATCCCTCAATCGTACAGATGACCCTGACCATTCTGATTGCAGGAGTGTCAGGCGCTGCCTGTGCTATTGCCGAAGGCAGGACTGTTGCCAACATGTGGAAACCCGATAACTCACAATCCTTGCGCCGCCCGCATGTTCCGGTGTGGCGCTACCAAGACCCTGTGCGAGGGTCAGAAGCCCCGCACTTCGCAGGTTGGCCTCTCAGAGGAAGTCCTGGCCGAGCAAATGCCTCTCAGCAGCTACGGCCGTGGGGTACAGAGAGGTGCCTTAGTCACCTGTCCGAAAGGTGCTCGAAGAAAGTCCCGGCACCTGAAGTGGTCGGCGGCTGTCCAGGCAATCTGAGCTCAGGAAGCTGGCATGAAGCTGAGCAGCTTTCGGAAGTTACCTAGGTCAATGCTAAAGCCAGACTGATCGAGTATCTAGCCCAAACTGGACCCACAACAGCGCAAGCGCTGCTTAAGCATCTGGTAGAGTTCAGTGGGGCTCAGATTCTTAGCTCTACTCATCTTGCATCTTGGGCGTTCTCCAGGTTTCAGGGAGGCTCAGATGCGTAGCACATTCTTTGCCAGGGATTGAACCAAGGACCATCGGCATTAAGGAGCTTGCAGATCCACTATGCCAAAGCACCTCAGATTCTTAATTCGGAGGTTTTCTGAGGTCTCCAGCTTGGGAACGAGCCCCAATAAGAGCCTACGCAGGGCTCAGATTCTTAATTCGAAGATCTCCAGCTCGTTCCCAAGCTCCTTCAACAAGATTCCGAGTTAAGAAAGTGCTCCAGATGTGGGCTCAAATTCTTAAGTCCAAGGCACCTTGACGCGGGTGGAGCAACAATCAGGGGCAGGAAAATTCAGCTCCCCAAATTCTTAAGCAATGAGTTCTTAACTAGTTCTTAACCAATGTTTCCGCTGAGTTCAGATCGAGCCGTTTTGCTGCTGGTCTGGTGATACTGTTGTGAATGCAGGGACCATCCGGTTGCGCTCTGCTCTTCGTGGTGCTGCTCGACGTAAGCTGCTTGGAGAAGTGGAGGACGGGAGAGTACGATGCCTTAAGCTTGTGACATAGTGTTGGCGGATTCGTGCATGTGCTGGAGGGCTGTTATTGCTGTGTCTGGCTGTGCCCCGCGTTGCCGAGACCCTGTAGCATGAGGTCTCCTCACCTCGCCCAGTGCGAGGATCGATCGAACCTGACGCGTGCACAAAGCCCATGGGGTCGGGCTTCCCAGCACGGAGGAGGGCAGAGAGCAGGGCAGCTTCAGGCGCCACGACTCCAAATCTGATGATGCACGATTGCCGATGTTTCCGCGATCCTGTGGCTATGTTTACCTTGAGTTTTTGGCGGTCCGTCACGTGATATAAGCTCAGGCACACGGAGTGTGGAAGGTCACAAACTCAATACTCCAGGCCTGACGCTCGGAAGCCAGACCAGCAAGATGACATGCCTAAATGGACGTAAATCGTAGCAAAGGCAATGAAGCAAAGGCCAGCGCAGCAGACAACGACTCTAGCTATCGCTCTTCGGCAGCACTCCTGCAGAGGCCGGAGCCCTCAAGGCCGACGGAAGAGCTGCGGTGGCGCTCTTACGAAATGCCTTGAACTGCCTTGCTTGTTGCACTTTCTGGGGATTGCAACGTGCAGTCATGTGCAGTCCGTGGCATTCCTTGGAAGCGTGCAGACACGCCGCTTTGCTCTGTGCTTTCAGCCTTTCGCTGAGGCTCACCGCCCACCTCTTTGGGCCCGACGCCTGAGCGGCGACGAGCTCATGAGGCAAGGAACGTCTGCTCGTGGCAAGCTGCTTTTTTAAGATGGAGCGAGTGCTGCCGACCCACTTGAATGTACACTACCGCTTCGCTTTGTGTTTGCCTGGGTTTAAGAGGCCTCAGAAGGGCCTTCGTGGGAACCTTCCCTCTGTTGACATCGCACTGCTTGCAAAGACACAAGCGGACAGAAGGGCTACTAGCCAATCGCACTTCGGCCTGCAAGACGTGAAACAGCCCGTGCAGAAAAAGGACACGACAAGAGATACATAGTGCGTCAGAGCAAGATGGACGAACATGATGAACTCCTCCGCTCCGGGCGGCGCTTGCTCCGGTTTCTGGATGCGACGCTCAGCAGAAACGATGGGAGGTCTGCTCACGGTGGGCCCCTTTCCCTCGGCGACATGAGTGTCGGGTTACGAGAATGCAATAACTTGAGGAACAATGATGGCCTCCTGTCGGTGGAGGAGTGCCAGCACCTCAAGGACCTTTCTGAAGTATGCAGCCGTTTGCATCTTGTAAACAGCTTTTCCTGCGCTGCTGCATGCTGCACTCAGCCCAGATTTATCATTGTCGTGCGATTGCTGCCGCAGGAGGATTCGTGGCTCTTTCCGAGTGAGGATGCATTCCTCGCGGTTCTGGATCCCTACGATAGACTCCTGGCTGTTCAGTCCCTCTCCGCATGCCTGGCTGACAGAATCCATGCCACAGGTTGTTGAGGATTCCTGCTGCAGCGTGTGCCCGAGGTGAGTTTCTGGATGCGGACGCCCTATGGCAGCTCCTCTCTGACAGGCCAATTTTCTACCAATGCGTGGCCTCAAGAAGCGAACGCTTTCCAGAGATTGTGGAATTACTATCAAGTTGCAGCACGGCGGTAGGCTGGAGGCGGATCCAGCTCAAGGGGAGGCACGGTGGGGAGTGCTTGAAATAGAGACGGTGAGATTCCTTTGACGTCGAGGAGTGGCTGAAAGGCCAACTCCCCTCCGTGAAGCGACTCTACTCGTCCGGGCCTCAATAGGAACAATAGGAACACTCTCGTAGCACATGAAGGACCTAAGTGCTTCCTCTGTCGACGAGCACGCTTGATCCCTGTGCGTGAGGAATCCAACAGCTCATGATACCTTCATCTCAGAATCATTTACGCACATAGGCTGTGGGACATAACCAGATCCGGATGCGGCACGCATGCCGAGCCAAACAGAAGGGGTTCTGGAGTGCAAAGTAATCCGCAGACGCGGATGTGCATGGCACTCGTAGAGCCGTTTCCAACTGAATGCAAAAAGCCAGTTCTGCAGGATGCGCAGGTCGCAGACGAAACTCATGGACAGTCCGAAGAGTGCTCGAGGCGAGCGTCTGCGTGTGTGTGTGTTTTCTGGGTCGGGGCATGGTAGTCGCTCGGAGATTCAAGCTGCAAGGAAGCCCAAGCCCTATGCGGAGCCCTCTGTCTTCGCGGAGTGCTTCGCGAAGCGCGTCACGGAACGGTTTCAAGCCGGCCTCCCTGGACGTCGCTTGGGAGGCCTCGGCCTGGGCCTGGGCAAGGGACCCCGAAGGCGCGCGCGCGCGCCCGCGCGCGCGAGACTCCGCTAGCCGCTAGATCCTAGACTCAGAGTCTACTCCGTGTCGCAGGAGTTCTGTCGAGAGTCTCGCCTGCAAGCAGAGTTCTTCTCAAAGTCCAGGCCGAGATCTCGAACCCTGTATCAAAACGAGAGAACTTCAAAGATATCAGCCGCCATGGCAATCCGATTATTCTTCCTGTTGCGAGTGTGCTCATCCATGCAAGGCTCTCCAGGTGGCAGATATCAACGCAGCTTTCTCAAAGCTCTGCTCCCTTCTACCAACTGACCTGCCTGAAAGTCTCAAGCTCAACTTGGGTGGGGCAGAACTTGTGATGCTCAGAGAGTCGGAACCACGCTATCACGCGTTCAGGCACTCCTGCACTGAGGCACCAGTGGTACGTCCGTTGTCCTTTACGAGAAGCTCATGGCCAGGTAGCGATGGCAGGGCATGCTGGGCCTTGAAGAATGTGGCTGCCCAGAGTACACTGCATACACCTGAAAGTGGCGAAGTCGCAGCTCCGTCCTTCAAGACGTGAAGCAAAGTCTGCCTGCTTGTAGGATGCCCTCCGTGTCCATTCCGCGCTTCGAGCGACAGAAGGATTCAGGCAGGCGTGACGGTTCGGTCGGGCTTCTTCTTCGACATGCGAGCTCACATGAAGATTGCTTCTCAAGCTGTCAGCATTCCCTTTCGTGCCTTTCGAGTAAATAACGCAGGACCGATTGTCCCGTCTGGCAGTACACGCAGCACCAAAGTTGCTTTGGCACCAGGTGGCTACCCACTCCATGATGCACACTTGGGTGTTGTCGGTGCCGCGGCCTTTTGCAGATAGTGAAGGCAGTGCTTTTTGTCGATGCTTTCGGACCTGCACATTGTGTTAAGATTGTTATGTCTGAGCCGTCTTCTCGAGACTTAGGGCATCTGCATGACATAGCTTGCTGTCGCTTGCAAAACAGCATGGCACTGATCTTCAACTGAGGTGCCGGGCCAATCGGGTTGAGGGCGGCTTTGGAACTGGCACTGCTTGGCGCAAAGGCACTTGAAGAGCTGAGCAGCTGTCCTGTGGGGTGTGTGAATGCCCTCACGTACGGCTCAAGGTTCAGGTCTTTGACGTTCGGGATGGCTTCTACCGCCAGCTTCCCAGGTTGCCATGTCATGGTCGCGGGGAGCTCCCCCAAACCTCAAGCGCAGGATCTAGGGCAAAGCGGCACGAGAGAACATGGGGAGGGCAAACAAAAGACTACCGTTCTCAATGGCAAGGTATGAATGTCTTGAAGTTATGGGACTGGGCTGCAGCTGATCTTCTGGACTTGGGAGCAAAGCACTTGCTCCCAAACTTTTTGACATACATCGCGCCTTGGACAAAGCAGACATTGCATGGCCGAGATTCCCAATCTCTGGCTTCGATCTGCCCGAGGACCACATCGGGATCCGCGAACTGCAGTCGCTGCTGCTGAAATTGGGCCTGCTTGCGGGAGTCCGCTACACCTGGAGTGCCAGCTTCAAGGACACCGACAAGCCACGAGAGCTGAGGGAGCAGCGAAACTGTTGGGTCGCTCTCTTCAAGCTTTGCCCCCGTCCTACTGCGTTTCATGTCGCGGCTATTCCAGGAGGTGTGCGCGCCCGGCTCCCAAGTCAAGCGACAAGGCTAGCAGCTAGACAGGTTCGTAGTGGTTGGAAGCCCATGAGGTCGCCCTCGAAAAAGTTTTTGCGCGTCACGACGCAGAGGGCATCGCTGGATTCGCTTGGGCAGCGGACTCTCGGAGCCTTGGCGGCCACTTCAGCGCTTCTCGGAGGCAGATAGAGGAGAGAACGTTTGAGTGGGAGGTGCCGAAGAGACCCACAGCCTGTCGGCCCTGGTTGCTTGTGATGGCGGCAACAGCAGGCCAGGCTCTCGCAGCCGTTTTTTTGTCGGAATTTGCCCCTGTGGAAGGGTCGCCGCACAGCTGGGCCTCCAGCGAGTTCGAGCTGATGGTCTCACAGAAGAGCCAGGCTAAAGTCCAAATGCCTTGAGGGGAGGGTACTGCCGTTGCGGTTTCTCAATTGTAGATGCCTTGAAGGCTGGGAGTTCGCAGTGGCCCCTTGTCCAGCAGACTATGCGAATTTAGCTGCTTGCATAGCCTGCCAGTCGCGCATTTCTCAAAGTGACAGGCCCAGCAGTGGATCCAGGTGTTGTTCAACTGATTGTTGCTGCAGCAGCAAAACGAAGCCACGCACGAGGTTGCCAACTTCGAGAATTTGATGGAGCCGGACGATCGCTTATTGGAAGAGTGCCCTTCGACTGCAGGGATTGCAGTTGTAGCTTTTGTCAGCGAGGTGCCGACCGGAATCTTGCGTGACTGCGGGGAAGGTGATGTAGGCATGTGCTTCGTCAGCTTACCGGGGCATGACCGACGGAAAAATCCTTTCGCATAACTTTTTCTGCACATCCAGGCCCACGCGGTTTCTCTGAAGAGGAGTTGTCGCTGGTGAAGAGGCTCATCTATCTCCAAGGCTCGCGCAGCAGTGCACCTGCTAGGCTGAAGGCAGGGCTTCCTGACAACAGCATGCCCATACTGTCGGATTGCTGTCGCGAGCGGTGCCAGTACCAGACTTCGTGCCGTCGGAGAAAGCAGAACATCAAACCGATTGGGTTGGAAGAGTGTCCGGGAGTGTTCTGCCTGGAAGTGTGGCACACTGCATGCATTGACGAGAGTCGATGGACCTATGCCGGCTTGGGTAGAGCCTGTGCAAGATGCATAAATGTGGCTACAGCTGGTGTCGCACCCGCATCAGGATGTCTGCAAGGGTGGAGACTCAGCAATGGACACCGTTCGACATTTAGACTAGTTTCCCGCCTTTGACGGGTTGCTTTCGACAGAAATCGATGCATTCATGACAGCTACACTCTAGACTTGACGCTCTCTGCAGGCGAGACCCATTACTTCATCATGACAGTGGAACCCGAAGTGCTGGCGGAACATGGTGTGCTGCGCAATGGTTCCCTCAAGGGGAAGGCGCGACTCCAGAATGCTCCAGACCTTACAGTGCTGTGCTGTACACGGCATCATTCCAGAAGCTTCTTCTGCGCTGGTGGACAGGACCTCCTGTCTGTCGAAAACGTTGATATGAAGAAACTCGAGGACAGCGGGATGCGGAAACTGTCGACAAGTCGCTGCACCTGACCTGTGCTCTACTTTCATGTGCGACCTGCGCGGCCGCGTAGATCCTACCTGGATTCAAAGAAGGACTTCGCCCGCATCGTGGTTGAAGAGTACTCGAAGAAGGCTCACAAGCTTTTGTAACGGTGGAATTCCCTCTCTCAATTTGGCAGGTGCAGAGTGCTGGAGTGTAGAGAGCAAGAGCGTACTGGGTGCAGTGTAGGTTGGTTGGTAAACCCTTCGGAGGTTCGTTCGCTGGGGGACATCTTCAGCGTTGAGATCCCAGAAGACTTCTGGACGACGAGGCTCCCAGCAGAAGGGCCGTCAGTGTCTAGGAGCAGGGCCCAAGCACAGTATGTGGACGCCGCGTGACAAAGGGCGATTGCTTTGGACCCTCGTGGCCGGCCGGCGCTCTCGGCCTTCGCGCAACCGAGCAGCAACTGACTTTCCATCTACTTTGCAGCTACTTGCCTTGCTTTTTGCAGCCCTGTCCGACGACACAGAACTGCGAGCTAGACGTCTGAAATAATGAACGGGACATAGCTTAGCCGTGCAGTCCGTGCACGGTGAACATCTGCTGGGGTCAAGGGTAAGCCAATTCGTGCAGAATTCACCGTGGAGTTCGTCCAGGCCCTTGCATGAAGTGCCTTCGTACTGTTTTGCTTTCACTTGAGTTTGCATACATAGCTTTGCCCTGCTCCAGTTTCGACACGGTCGCTTCGGTCTTGTCTAAAGTTACAGGGGCATGCTATGCCAGATGCATTGGAGTGGGGTTGATCATTCAATCGCGCACTCACTGCAACCGTTGCACAAGCCAGGGATCATGCCAAGAACCAGCTGCATGTAGGATATTGGCCCAAATAATCCGCTTGACAACAAAGGGAAATCAGTCAGATATCCCATGCAGATGTATGCTTGGCCCATTCAGGTCTTGACTCTCCGCAGTGTCACTGTCAGCTTATCCGGGCGAGCTTCCTGCCATTTCGCGCAGCACAACACCAGCTGATGCCCAGGTACCACGCAAACCTGACATGGCTTTCGCAGCCCATTTACCTTTTTGCAACTCGGACCTGATGAGAAGAAGAAGAGCATGCTCAAGCGGCGAGGGTGTCGCACTTTGAATGCGCAAGCGCTTGGTCTCCTTGCGAAACCATCCCAGGACGGCTTTGAGCGGGAGCTCCCGGTATTCTTTGCTGGCGATGCGCTGCGCGAGCCTTTCTGGCCTTATGGCGAAGGCAAGAGACTACTGGATAAGTTTCAGGACGAAGCCTGGCAAGACCGTCTTGCCCAGAGCATGTGCGTACACAGCTAGTGGGCTCTCTCTAGTCATGAAAGGCTTCATGCTCTCTGCGGAGGCTGCAGCCGCGGCTTCATGGGAGCCTTCGATACCATCTGGGCTGTGAGGCCTTTACAAGTAGCTCTTGATGTGCTGTGCCTGGCCAAGCCGATTCGCGGAGCCGGCACATCCGGCAACGCCGATGCAGGTCTTGGGCAGCTGGTTTGCGAGGGGAGAAGCTTCGAAGCGGCCCAGCATTGAAACTTGTACGATCGAAAACATGAACAACTCGTCGAAGAACTGCTTGAGGCCTGCGAAAGAAACTCTTCGACTTGGCTTCGAAGGCTGTTGCTTCTTCAGCAGTTGTGGCGACGGATTCAGTGAGGACGATGGCTGCCTTTGTCAGGTGGACCCCGTCACGAAGGGCAAGGACGTGCTCCTGCCCTACGAGCGGCCGGTTCCTTTCGCCGGCCTCAGCTTCCTCCGCGCCTGGACTTAAACTTAGCCACAGCCACGGCTTTCCTCCAACGAGCTGTGGAGTAGTCCATGCTCCGGAGGTGGATTTAAGCAGCTCTCCTGGCCTGCCTGGGGCTTTGACGGCCGCAAGCGGCCGACGAGTTTCGACTACACCGTGGACCCAACGACGAGGCACAGCGCTCTCCGTGGGCTGCCTCCCCTCTTCGAAGCTTGTCCATGTGTGAGGTATCGTGTTTACGAGGACGAAGAGCCCAATGAGCCAGAGTCGAGTGAGTCGATCTATTCGAGTGAGACGGCAAAGGTGAAGTGTACGCTCTGCAATTGGTGACAAGGGCCGGCAGGCCAGCAAAGTGTGCTTTGTAGTCTTCGACACTGCAGGCTTTAGGCTTCATGACACCATGATGGTGAAGACTCAGATCCGTAGGCTGGGGCCCGGGGGACTGCCATCGGAAGCACTAGACTCTCTTCGAGGTTGACACGTTCATGAATAGCTAAGGACCTTGTAGATCCTGGACCGTGACTAGTCGAAAAACATTGGCATATAGTCTGCTGCAGGTATAAGAAGTCAATGCAGGATGTGACCTCAGAGGATTCTGCATGTTACCTCCAGGTAAGCCCAAGAAACAGACGTGAATGTGGAGCGTTGAGTGCGCAGTAGCGTGCGCAGACGTCGGATCAGTCGGGAGCTGCGTCAGCTTGTTTTAGTTCAAGGGGCACGATCAGGCTGCATCAATAAACAGAGTGGGTAGTTGAGATGGAGTCTGCAAAAAACCACATGTGCAGTGCTTGCATCCTGAATCCTGCCCCTTGGCAATAATTACTCGTAGGCATAGGCTTAGCCGGGTCTCAGACCCTGCGAAAGGAGCCCCATCATTGCACCTCAGGCGTTGGCACGAGGGAGATTTTAGGCCCTGACCCGGTGCAGAGCTGGTGCTCCTGTTCATATTTTTTCTTTGCAGTGCCAAGGTGTGCTGCAGGCAGTCAGTGGCCCTCGTGAGTCCAGTATTATGTGCTAGTCTCTGGAAGAGCTCCTTCAGCCCTCTGCCTCAGATTGGAGCACGTTGCTCGCATAGCTTTGGGAAGTGTGCGGAGAGATCTTCCACCTGACCTCTGTCGCTTCCTAAAGGCAATGAGCCCATCTGGCAGCCTTCCGCAATGTTGTGTTTTGTTTCGGGCCGCTTCATTTTGCAGGACGGCGTGATGTTGCATCCCCCAGCAGCATGATAGGTCTCTAGCAGCTCCCCTCAAGAGTTGCTCAGAAGGGAGCCTGTTCGCCAAGATGACAATGCAGGGAATGCACCAGGATGTTCTCGTGAAAAGTGGTCTCAAGCTCTAGGAATTGACGGTCTTTGCTGCTGTGCCCTGCACGGGCACAGTGGCATACCAACCGAGCAACTGAGTCGATCTCGCCAGAAGCCTCTGGCAAGTCCTAGCTTTTGCATCTCGCGCCGATTCCTGAACGCCCAAGTCGGTGGGTGGCGGTCGGTCTCTGAGGACCCCACAATGGGGAAGCGGACATTCCTCCGCCGGGGACCCCCCTCCGCCTCGCAAGCCGAGCATGGACAGGACACACGTTCCACTTCCACTCGAGGCGTCTGTGCCGGCATGAAAAGCTTGAAGGGCCGACAAGATATTGCACATCACACGGGCACGTGACACGACGTGACAAACTTGCCCTCCTAAGATTCGATGTGATTAATTCCGCCAGACTTCGCCGCGCAGCCGTCGAGAATCTGCGGTTCCTCCAGCAGAGGCCAGGCTTCGACCAGATCTCAGCGACAGAGTGCGCTCGCATCACCTCACACAGAAGACAAACTTCGAAACCAGCCAACTCCGCTCCTAGTCTTAGACACCTAACTTTCAAGGTTCGGGAGTTCAGTTGTGCTCTTGTTAGGGGTGATAAGGCGTGACCTTTCGTTTGTGCAGTCGCCAAACCTGCGCTTGGAGACGGGTGCCTTGATCCTCTCAGAGTTGCTGGGACAAGGACTCTGCTTGTTGCGATGTTTTCTGTTTCAGAGCTCCGCACCTCTATGAACTCAAGGACTGCTACTGCCCGAGCGGCCCCTGTCTGTGGATGCCGATGAGGCGTGGTGCTGGTGCTGCTGCCATCCTGCCTTGGCAGACGCAGCCCTCTTCTGCCGAGGCTTCAGAACCCTTCCACCGCGCTCTGCATGAGCTTTCGGCGCGGCTCCCGCCAGGGGCACGCATCGGCGGCTCGCCTGAGCATGCGAAACTTGAGGGACTCTGCCATTTTCAGCCTGCATCAAGGCTTCACAGCACGAGTCTCTGGTCTTGCTGGGGTGGCAGCCGCGGCGTACAGCGCAGCCTCAGCCTGAGTTTGAACGCATCACATTGATGCGAGTGATCCCGTGTGTGGCAATGCTTCTTTCAGGTCCGCGAGACCTTGGGTCCGGAGCGACTTTGTCGATGCTACAATGCTACATTGAAGCTAAGTGAACCGCGGCAACACTTCTCTCAGTAGACTTCGAGAGTCCAGATTGGAGAACTGGCAGGAGCGATTCCTTTGGCATGGAACTGCTTGGGAATGTGTGCCCAACATCGTGTTTGCGGCTCAGCCGCTGCATCTTGCAGTTCGCTGCGTGAGTCTGCTACCCGAATCAGCAGTGCCTCGAGCTCTATTCCTCCAAAGTTTGTAGAATCTTCTTCACAGACACGGCAGTCTTTCGTAGAAGTTTTCCCCAGCAAGCTGCTGGAAGCTTTGATGTGCATTGTCTCCTTGGAACAGCATTTTTGAACCGTGCAGGCGTCATGGGTTCAATCGGGCATATGCCTTCAACGCCAGGCAGCCGGGGAAAACAAGTCTGTCAGTTGGCTTTGTGGATCCATTGCCTGGTGAAGCCTCGAAGTGCTCTATAGCCATGTGACAGGCATGGCTCCAAGCTGGGACGCGGCGTCTACTTCGCAGAAGATCCGGCCGGAGCTGCCATTCCAGACTCACGGTGAACAGTTGTAGTTGTACTACTACCACTACTACTACTACTACTCCTACTACTACGACGACTACTACTACTACTACTACACTATGGTAACTACTACTACTACTACTACTACTACACTATGGTGACGAATACTGTTATTCCTACTTCCCGCTGTTATCTTTATCTAGTTGTCCATGTTGATGTACTGTGCCACAAGTCGCTGCTCGCAGGAGCGGCTGCGATTGCAGATCAAGCATGAGCTTTAGCCCTGTATCGTCAGCCGGCTCTAGCATCTGGCAGCAGTATAGTAGTAGTCATAGTAGCAGTAGCAGTAGTAGTAGGAGTAGTAGTAACTTAGTAGTAGTAGTAGTAGTAGTAGTAGTAGTAGTAGCAGTGGTAGTAGTAGTAGTAGTAGTAGTAGTAGTAGTAGACTATATACACAGTAGAATGATACGTGGTGGGAACCGTATACATGCAGACATACCGGCGGGCAGGCAGGCCAGCCAGGCAGGAAGGCAGGTACGCAGGCAGGCAGAGCGACAGACATACATGCATAGTGTGTTCTTGCCTGTATATATATATATATACGTACATGTATATGTACATATGTATATATATATATATATGCATCATTATGCATCCATGTAGCCATGTATTTATGTATGTTTTCATATATACGTCTGTTTGCTGTATGCCTGTACATCTCTATGTCTGTGCGTTTGTATGTCTGTCTGCATGTCTGTTAGGAGCGACATTCCTGGAGTAATTTTAAGAAGACGCTATGCTTCAGCTCCTGGCTCACCTCTCGGCCTTCAGAAGCGCTAGGCGTATGCACTACGCTTTGCGGGACGCACCCAGTCCAGCCGTGCACTGCTGTTGGCTGGGGTGCTGCCTGGACCTTGGAGGCTTTGCCTTTCAGGCCACATGGATGTTCCGGACGAGTGCAGAGTCAAGGTGTATCTCTCAAAATAACGTAGGGGGATAATGTTCCTTTTCTGGCATCCCGTCATGTCCACGGGCTTCTTCAGGCCTGGCCACTTCACTCGCGGCAAGGTGCGGGGACTGGAGTGTCAAAAAGCAGGCTTCTGAAGATGATGGATTATGGACATTGTCCAAAAAAAGAAGCCGCACAGATACACTGCACCGAAAACTCCAGCAGCAACATATGTGTTGTCCAGTGGATTTTGAACATGGCCTTGTGGATTTTGATTTTTGGCCCTCGCGTGCAAAGCTTCCGCAGGAGGGTCTTCTGGAACCCCCGCGCTGTGACTCTTCTGGCAAGAGATTCGATGCTACGGCCGACGATGCGCAGAGGCTCAGAAAACCTGAACCCCACCTGGCCGCCTAGCCCTCTTCCCGAAAAGGCTGCAGAATCCGATCGGGTTGCAAACCAACGTTCCATTCGTTGAGCTGACAGGCCAAGGGTCTTCTGCGTCTTCAAGGACTTTCAAGCGTTGCCTCTCTATCTCATCCAGGCCGCCAGATGACTAGTTCTGACGAGCCATGAGCCTGGCCTGAGCTGGAAAGGTCATGGTTGCGTCCTGACAAGCGGGAGGCTGGGGCAGGGACTGTGATCAGCTGCAGGGCTGTGCTTCGGCGGCGTCACCGCAACGAGGGAGCTTCTGCGGCTGCACTTTTGCCAGTTTGCAGGGCCTGGGCCTGGACTCGGACTGAGAGCGACAAGGAGACCGGACATGTTGCTGCGAAGCAATCCTTCAAGTGAATGTGTGTCGAAGCTAATAGCTACTTTGATGATTTACGCCGGAAACCTGCAAACACTCGTGAGACAGCGAGGTACCAGTAGCTAGGAGCAGGAATCCATCTACAGGCGGGACCTGCATAGGCACGAGCAGAGGCATCACAAGTATGCCCTTCACCTTCGGCAGGTCGGTGGAGCCGTCTGATGTCAAGATGTCATGCAGAGAATTTCAAGTCAGGAGTGCATAGAAGTCGCAATCGTGGATTTTATCCTTTGCACGCCGGCACCATGTACTGAACGTTTTTCGTGCATCAGAACTCTACCTGCGGCGTCGCCGAACGTTAACGAAGCATTGCTTGCTTTTACCATAGCCTGAGAGCTGCCACCAGCTTCAAGAGCTTCGGCAGGCTGAGTCAGTCGGCATGCGTTTCAGTACATGCAGCTCATGTGTCGGAGTATTCTCATTGATCTTTGCTGCTCGAGATCTGGAAGTGCGGAGTCAGCCCGGAGACACACTCCAGAAGGTCTTGGATGTCCGATTCCAATCTGCCAGCCGACTGCTTTCTTCAAGTGTGATTGAGGCTACTGGCACCACGAAATGCCTTTGTCCCCGGTTGCAAAGCCTCAACCGGGATCTGTGGCACACCAGTCGGGCACTGGGAGCGTGCGCCTCGCGAGAAACTGGCACCTTCATCACTGGATCTTGTCTTGTGCTTTTCTCCATCTTGTGCAAACACTCAATCATCCATCCCACTTGGTAACTCCTCTTCCTTGTGGCCTTTGTCGGCACTGCAAGCATATAATTCTCCTTAATGCACCACTCGTTGTTTCAGCTAGCCAGCTACGTTTATACTTCCCTGCCTCTTCACGTGTGCACTGGCCGTTCATAGCCAACTCCAGCTCTTCGTTTGCAGGATGCGCCTTCATAGAACGGCTTCGAGGTAGCTATCGCAAGCTACGAGCACCCACAAAACCGGCGACTGAACCCACGATAAAGAAACGAGAGACACCCCGGATGCGGATCCGCGTGTAGGCCATGTGTACTCTGCATTCTACCAAGCCACAACGATGACATAACTCCTCAAGTGTCAACTGGCCGCTGTCACCGACGCGGCGCTGTGACTATGCCGGGGAAACATCGGGCAGCTTGACTGCAAGGGTGCATTTGCTGTGGCCTCAACCTGCTTTGTGAATCTGTCCCCCTTCATACTCTGTGCGCTGAGGGCCTCTAGAGTTTTCGAAAAACCCGTGTCGCGGGATTTTTCCTCTTCTGGGGACGCAGCTGAGGCCCACAAGCCTGCCAGCCGCGGTGGGATCTGGACACATCGGTTTTCATGGAGTCGGCAGTCGTCTAGGTCCTGGTCTTCTTTTCAAGTTCCATGTCACCTACGGTGAGAAGGTGTCGGACTGCAGTCAGCCTCATGCTTGGAGATCCTTCATAGGCCGATAAGGTGGACTGCACCGGATGCAGATCGACCAGTACTGCGCCACTCCGTTTCGCCCTCTCCCCGCAAGGATTGCTGCAGCTGCAGCGCGCCGTGCAGCCACCGCACCCAGCTCAAGAGCCAGAGAACACGAATCAAGCAGCAACAAAATCTCAAAACCAGGCGTGTCTCGGTCGCCGTCAGGCTGCCCGCCCTGGTGAAACGCCCCTCCAAGCCGCGCTCCAGGCGGCAAAGGCACCAGCTGAGAAGAACGGATGCCGTTATCCTGCTCAAGGTAGTAGTAGTCCGAAGTACTTCAATGTCGCGCGTGTCTTGCACTCGTGTGCGTCCCTTGTTTGTCGCGAGAGGCATGCTGGAAGAGGGCAGAGGCTTGGCTGGCTTTCGACAGATCTGTCAGCAGCTCGAAGCCAAGAAGGAGGGAATTTGGGCAGAATCTTCTGCGCATGGAACAATGTCTCGTGAATTCTAGGCCCTGGACAATCAAATCTAAGCTCCCAGCAGGAAGCCTTGGCCCCAGCTCGTGCCTCAAGCAGAATCCCGACCAGGCGGAGAGACGGGCCCGCCGACGTGCAAAAAGGGGAGCAAAGCCCAAGCCGAGGCTGCGGGCAGTTTCTGCCGTCTGAAACTGGATTTTTGCAAACTGTAAGTTATTGGCGAACGTGTTGATAGCTACGCGACACGTAGTGAAAGACGTATGCGGAGACTGTGACATCTGATACGTTTTGTACCTCCGTAAGATCTCATAGTGCAGGGATTACATGCCTCCACATGGGGTGAAGGGTCGCTGGCGTCTTCAATGTAGTCATTAGGAACATCCGTAAAACCCTAGGCAACCAACGACGATCTAGGGTTCTATCCACATTCTAAAGGACAACTGGACTTTCCCCCAAAATGAAGACCCAAGTGACCCAGGGGCCCTCCGCAGCTGCTAAGTTTACACCGCAATCATGTCACGCTGTCATGCATTGTATACGATCTGCCGTCATTATGCTGATAACTGACCCATTGATCGAGGACGAAGGCCCCGCCCGAGCAAAGTGTGGAGGCGGGTGCCATCGTCATCCAGGCCCAGGCTGGTTGAGTGCCACACGTTCATCCGGGCTGGGGACTGATGGATGCGATCGCAGTTTGCGGTAAGCGTCGCCCGCCAGCCAGACCCTGCAGCATCTGTCCTGTGCCACCAGCCCTTGAACAAGATGAAAACGATTCGCGGGTTTTTTGCACAGATGAAGTGTGAGAACTGGAACCAATCGCCTGCCAAGGCACAGGCCAAGCTTGCAAACTCTTATGTGACAGCTGATACCCTGCATTCCCAAGCAGCATCCTCTCGCGACTGGCGACTTTGCATGATGCTGGGCGGAGGCAGAGCACCTCGCACACGAGGCAGCTGCATGTAAGGAGGTCGGCACCCCAGTTGTGCAGCAGCAGAGGCCGAGGCTGCATGCAATGAGCCTTCAAATCTCGATGTTCTTGTCTCTCCATCTGCATCTATCTTTTTCTGACTCTCTATTGACTAGCTCTAGCTCTCTCTCTCTCTCTCTCTCTCTCTCGCTCTCTCCCTGAGTCTATCTCTCTCGGTCCCTTTTGTTCTCTCTCTTTCTCTCTCTCGCTCTTTCGCTCTTTCAGGCTATGCCTGCCTGAGGCTTGGGATGCGAGGGCAGCAGTTCGACTCCTTCGGCAGTCCGCTGCATTGATGGAGCGACTTGCGCTTAAAATATGATGAGTTCCGAATATAGGGGACCCCAATATAGTACCCTATTTAGTAGGATCCTTATTATAAGGACCCCAAAATAAGGACCCCTTGTTTTCGGAAACTCCCATATGATGACAGCTTGTGTGTTGTGGGGTCCAAGTCTTACGATTATGGAATTAGAAGTTCGAAGCTCGCTGCACATAATAAGTTCCGAGCATAAGCTTCTTCAGAAATGCTCTCACGACCCGCTTGGAGCCCAGTCAATCGAGGAAACAGGAGTTCCTGAGTCTGCCTTGCACAGTGCCGGGGATACCGTTTGGGTGAACAGTTGCCTGGAACCCCAACCGACCATTTTCTGAAACACCAAGTTTGCGATGTGCTCAGAAGTTAGATGCAACTATTTCAGGGCACAGCTCACCAACGGGTTGCGACACAGACAAAAGTGAGCCAAATTCGTAGTGTCAAGAGGAATTCTCGTGGGTCTGTTTGCGTAAGGTCTGCAAACGCTGCGAGGCACAGCTTGTGCTTTTGGTTGAAGACCGGAAGCGGGTGATGCAGCTTCAGATGATCTCACGATATCACTGCTCCCTGCAAAACTTGCTGCATTGCAAAGATTGCATTCAGTACCTTATCATGCTTCCGGGACGATCATCGGCCGGAGACGGACGAGCAACCGGCACATCAACTCAAAGTTGACGTGAAGGATCTCACATCGGATCCTGTTCTGCGAAGCTTTTGCACTTTACCTGACCTTAACCATGCCATGCCACTCCAGTCATCCGGCCAAAAATTCTGCCGGAGTGAGGATGCGGCCCTAGCAGTTGCCCGAATCCCCTGTCCTTTACAGGAAGCAGCTGCGAAGGGCGGCCAACGAGGTGCTGCAGGCTCGTCTGAAGTTTTGCAGTTTGTACGACCTGCGAGCTTCCGGCATGTTTGCAGCACATCAGCAAACGTGACAAAACAACTGCATCGTTTGAGTATTTGCAGTGATTGGGAGCATGGAGCGTTTCTTACAACTCTTCTTGACAATAAGTGAACCGTTTGCAGGTCCTCGACGTGGAGGATCCCAAGACACGCAGCCTCGTCGGCGATGCCTTGCGCACGCAGTTCTCCCGGCATTAAGGTTTAAGCACCATTGTCTTTGAGCACCATGGTCCGTAATCGCGTTTCTTCGCCGGTTGGGTGCCAAATCAATCATGGGGCGACAAACCTTTAGCCTTTCTAGTCGACCTTAGCCGAGGTTTGGCGTGCAGTGACGGTGGAGCCTCGGAAAAACCTCCGCTTTGAGTTTACACAATTCCGCGGATCTCCTAGTGTCTGGCCGTACGCTCAAGAGAGCCTCGCCCAAGAACTCTTTGAAAGTCCAGGTATGCGCAAGCTCCAAGAGAAGCCGCCCATCCAAGAAGCATCGAAACCAAAGATAGACCGGCATGCGAATGCTGACAGAGACTTGAACTCTCGATGTCTGCAGCTGTTTCATGTTCCGTTCTCATGAGGAGAATCCACCACGCACTATCAGACAAGTCGGAACTTCCTTTGCATCAGCTTTCAAGCAGTCAAAGAAGAGCAAGAGCTGCTTGCGTGCGAGTCCCGATGCATTTTTGACCTCTTTTTGCTGTGGCGCCGATGATCTCGAGCTCTCCCGGATATCGAGTGAGGAGCTTGGCAGCGGCGAAGCACTGCAGGGCAAGTGAGAACCCAGATTTGGATAACCAAGTGCTAGTGACTCAGTAGCAATCCTTCGCTCAGGTCGCACCCGGTGTGGCGCCTGGTACATTGCGCCCCATCGAGACTTGGCTGCAGGTTCAGGGGGATGATCGTGAGGCAGCCTATTCCCGCTCATCGCATCCCTCATGTCCTTGACAGGAGCGGATGATGTCCATGCCGACGTGCAAGTGACGCCCAGCTACAACTAGGTCACCAGGTAATTGTTAGAGAACCAGATTAGGGTTCTAGCCTCGGCTGGCATGCCATGCATACTGGTCACAACTGATGCTCTTTCGCCTAGATGCCTCGCAAGCATCTCCAAAGCCTCTGCACCGAGCAGTGGTCGCTCCGGCCGCTTGGACCAGCAACTGCGAGAGGAAGCAGAGAGAGTCTAGCATTCTAAATTTCACAGATGCTTTCGATGCTCAACATGCAGCAGCTCGCACAAGGGCGGGACCGAGCAGCAAAACTGCAGGATTGCAGCTTGCTCTGTGCTGTTGGCTGAGAAGACTAAAGGTGCATTCTGGCGCCGATGCCACGCGCCAGCCTCAGCCAGCGACGTTTAGCTTCCTGGGGTACGGTAGCCCAGTCGTGGGTGGTTGACAAAGCCTCTGTCTGCAAGTTTACACAACTTGCATGCCTCATCGATGCTTCAGTTTTGTTTTGCTGTCAGATGCAGCAGCTCGGTGTTGTGGCATGGCCATGATGCGAAGGTCGTGTGCAGTTGTGTTTTCTTTTCTCTAGACTTCTCTGTTTAGCAACTCGTGCGCCTTCGCACATCTCCGCTGTATGGTGCCTTGTATTCACAGTCGCAACTCCTCACATCCTCCTTCACTCAAAATCGATGTGAATACAAAAGTAGAAAGACAACGCCGTATGTAGCAGAGATTAGCATAACGCTGCAAGTGCTTTTACGACACGGTTTTGGGCTTGCAGATTGTAGGCTCGAAGCTGAAAGAACTTGAGCAGCACCCCGACCTGCACACATCGCTTGTGCACACGGCTGCAATGCCAACTCTGCCAGCATGATGACAGAAGCATGTCCTGCTGCGTCCGGTGAGGGCTCGATCGAATTTGCCACCCTCCGCAACGGCAAACTGGGTGGCGTGCCCTGGCCATGCAGGAGGATGTGACTTTGAATCTGCTTTCTTGTCATCTATCTGCACACTAGAAGCTGGCGCTGAAGGTATCCAAGTCCTCGCGTCGCAGCGCATCCGGCGCTCTCGTCCACTGCCAGGCCTGATGGACAACGGAAGGGCAACGATTTTTTCAGAAAAGGCGTGAGCAGTACCTGCGAGCGTCTTCAGGTCGCAGCTCCATCCGATGGTCTCGCCTCGGATACCAGAGGCCCAGGTGGCGCAGGCACAGGCGGCGCAGGGCTTCACGTCGGCTCCGCGGTGGCTCCTTCATGCTCCGAAAAGGGGGCCCTGCAGGTGTCCGGACTCGCCGTGGACCTGTTGAGCCGCTCTCGAGAGGCCGAGGTTCTCCCCTGTGACTGTGCCCCGCGGCTCCCTTCCCTCCTTCGAAGGCCTTCATCGTCTGCAGCGGTTCGGGTCCGGCGCGCTCCACAGTGGCAGCAGGCGCTGGGCGCTTCTGTTGCTTCTATGGCGCTTTTCGCTTGGCATTGGCTGAAGTTCCTTCAGGTCACTTCGGCGCCTCGCCCCCGACCTCGCCGCGCTTCGATGCTCCACAGCCACAGTCGCCCAGGCAAGGAGAACGCCTCTGGCTCTGCCTGTTTAATTAAAGGAATTCTCCGACAGGTTGACGGCACATGCTCGGCCCGGGCAGCAGGCCAGGCAGCCGCTGAGCAGCTGTGGGGTTGCGGCGGGTTCTCGCTTCCTGGGCTTTGAGCTGAGAAGGCCACGGCCACGGCGCCCCCGCGGCCTTCGCCTTCGCCTTCGGGGCCTGGGCCTTCGCTCTGGGAACAGCTGCGGCCTCGGCGGCGGTCGAAGGGCGACGCGCAGGCGCACGCACACGCGCGCGCGCGCTTTGTGTGTGCTTGGGCCGGAGAGGCCGTCAGAGACCTACTGGAGTGCGCCCTTTCAAAGAATACGCACATGCGCAGAGATAACTCTCCTGTGCGCGTGTCATGCGAAGCCTTCCGAGGCATGTTAATCTTCTCAGCACCGGCGCCATGCAGCCTATACGTGCTGACGACACTGAGGCACCATCAGCAGGCACTGAGGCAAATGCGTCGCGGAGCGCGGCTGGCCAGCAAATCAGGGCTGAGGTTAAACCATAGAAACATGGGTGACTTGAACAAGGCTTGCCGAGGGCCCGCTCCCATCACAAAGCCGGCTGATTCCAGGCCGAGCAGCTCGGACAGTGGCTTTTTCACCGGAATAGCATGTGTGTTTTGATGTCCAGGTGGAGCTCCACGGCAACCTGCTCGAGAGTCACCAAGCTGCAGCTTCACGTCGGAGTCGCAAACTTCCAGAATTGGTAATCACCTGAGGAGCAAAGCCACGGTGGCACACGTGCAGGTTACACAGCCGACAGACTTGTTGGCTCCTTGCGAGACAATGACTGCAACCACCGCAACGGCGATGACGGCGACGACAGCTTCTCTGCCGAGCCGTAGCGAGCATCTGCCCGCATCCATGACTCAGGCATTGGAAACCCTGCAGCCAGAAGTGCCAGATGTGCAGCCACAAGCGCAAGCAGACACGGCACCGACGGCACCGATTTTTCGGGAAGCGCGTGTGGGCTCGGGTCCCCAGCCGTCACGGCCGCAGCCGACACGAAGCCAAGCACCGCCAGGGAACTCTGCAGACACAGCCACAGCCCCCCGTTATGAAGTGCAGCCGACAGCGAAAGCCAAGGACTCCGCAATTGAAGAGTCCTGAAGTGTGCCCTCGGCTTTCATGCGATGTAGTCATCCGCCTCAGCAGAGGAGCTATCAACAGTCTCGGGGCCAAAGGCCGCCCCGAGGGCACCACCGTCGCCATCGCCCACATCGGAGCAAACAGGAGCCGTAGGCCACGCCAGTTGACTCTGCCTGCGCAGCGTATCGCAGCCCAAGTCAATTCAAACACAAAGTCATTGCCGTGACCAGGCACCAAGAGCCTCAGCTGCCCCAGCTCGGAGTCCGAGCATGCTACGCTCAAACAGGAGCCCCTTTGCTTCCGCGCGGATGGCTGATCTCGCTTGCATCGCTGGTAACGCAGCCTTTTCAGGCGGACGGAGAGACTCAGAGTACTGGACGTGAGACGCCGCGGCCTGAAGGGTCGGAAGAGTGACAGAGACAGAAGGCCACGATTTCACTGTGGAGCTGCATGGTGGCATGGTGCACAAAGGTTTGACTCTCCCCGGGACGCTTGCTACAGAAGCTGCAAGGCATGGCCGGCGGTGCGAGTACTCTTGCTGCTTCTGCTGATGCAACGGATGCTACGCCTCCAATTGAAGCAATCGGCTGCTCCACTTGCCCCCCCTGCTAGTCGACGCTCCGATGCATTGGCCCCTCATGTCTCAAATCGCCCCTCTTTGTGCAGGCGGCCCCGGCCGAGCCGCTCCTGGCGCGTTTGGCCTTCCTCGAGGTCAGGAGCTAGGACGTACGAAAGCCACAGAGGTTAAGAAGTGTTGACGGCGAGGCTGCAACATCTCGTGACCCCTAAGCTTTTGTGGAGAAGTTTCGTTTTGCACCTGGCACCAGGCACAGGCCTCAGATCGCCGCTCAGACAGCACGTAACAACGTACCACTCGCCCGAGTTCCGAGCACAGACAGGCTCAGGCTGGCAGAGGTTCTCTTCATGTTGCATCTGACACGTATGCGCCGGTGCACATCACTCAGGTTCCAACTTGCTGGCGCATCTTCAGCTGCAACTAATGGTATGCCATTTCAAGAGTTCTAGGAGTCTGTCTGTTTCTGTGTATTCTCGTCTCTTGAAGTGCGTTGTTCTCCAACAGAGGCACATACAACGGCAGCAAGAGCAGCTGAACCGCTTGGAGGTGCGCCACAAAGTCGGACCGTCGGTCAGCAGCGTCATCAGCTCTTCCAGGCCCTTGTCGAGGAGAACTCAGAGCTCCGTGCCAAGCTGCATCCGAAGCGCCCCAAGGCCCGAGGAAAGTTCCAAAAAGGTTTAGAAGCACGAGGCAGACAGGGAGACCTAGTAAAATAGTCCCGGCAAATGTGTACATTGACGATAGCACAGCGCAGGATTTCGTTTTGGCACAACTTGAGGCCATTCCTTCAGACAGAGCCGTCGCTTGAATCAGGTGGGCAGGCTTACCGAAGCCGGCAACGAAACTCAAGGGTGGGATGTCGTGGGGGGTGGATCCGAACCAACACCAATCGGCTTGACGTCCTTAAGGTTATGCGGTCTGACACGAACGGAAGCTGCAAAGTATCGAATGCTCCGTGAGGTGGTCGATGCAACGAGGAGAGATCCGCGCCTTGCAGAAGGACTGATGGAGTGACGTGATTGTCTTTTTTTTTGACAGCAGAGATGCGAGAAGCCAGGGGTAGGCAGCTATGGGCTCTGTGTATGCATCGAGGTTCGACGTGCAGGCATCATTCAGCGAATACACTCTAAGTTGAAGAGCACTGCTGCAAATCAATCTGGAGAGGGCCCGCGGCAGTGACTACCACCACGCCGGCTCTCCGAGACTCACCGCCACCAACAATGCCAAGGCACAGTTGTAATCTCGCAGAGCCTTCCTGTCTCTGGGCACGCCCCTAACAAGGCGATTCCGCACAGCACCGGGGGAGGCGAGCCATCCGCTTTGGTTAGTTTCGAAGGTCAAGATAAGAAGGCCTTGGTTGTGAACCAATGGGATTCTCGGTGCACCCTGAGGTGAGAACCCAGGCAGACGCTCCCATCGTGGTGTGCTCGGACGAACACTTCATGCCGGTGTGTCGACGTCAGACTCTGAGTATGAGAGACTCTCAGGTCTTGACTGCCCGGACCACACCGCGGAGTCCAGGCGCACGTACTGGTCCCTCGGAGGCTCTGCAGGGCACTCCTCCGTCATCGTAAACAGAGTATCCATGCCAAGAATAGACGTGCAAGCTGTGCGAGATAGTGAGTGCCTGAAGACATACTCGGGATGACAAGTCAAGGGCTCTCAAGGCTGATACTGAAAGCTTTGACGACACATCGGCTTCGATGTGCATGCACGGCTTCGCGTTCCTGTGAGCTGTGCGTAGTTTTCAAGTCACTGTCGTTGCAGGCCAAGGTCGCCATGGTCGAGCAGACCTTGGCAGATCCTTGGAAAGCAGATCAGTGGAAGCATGTTGGAAGCATCTGAAAGCCCGTGCAGGCAGGTGGTTGCAGAGGTTGGTGCTGTTCGTAAGGAGCTGGAGCGGGCCCTTGGCCTGGCCGAGCAGCGAACGCCTCGGACAGCGCCAAGCGCCGCTTCTTTCACGCCCTCCCGCTTGCGCTGGCTTTGTGGGAGCTTTTTTTCCTAGGAAGAAGCACCTCATCGTCGAGAAGTAAGAGTCAGGAGGCCGGTCATTGCGAGCTGCAGCGCTTCCCCTGTCAGAGTCCGTCCAAGTTCCATGCAGACTGAGCGACGATGGGTCGCGAAAACCCGAGACAGGACAACCATGACAGACAAGCACGGCCACGAAGATACGAGGAACTACGAAGCATCGAATCACACAGCACCGATGCTGATTTTTGCAGGTGTTCGTTGGAAGAACTGAGAGGCCCAGCTTCACGTAGCCAGACACGTTTCACCTTCAGTAGGTACCAGGAATCCCAAAGTCTGGACTCGGGGTATTCACGAGCGCTTTCTGAATATGTTGCCGTTGTATCGATTCAGCGGTAATGAAGCACTGTAGACGAACCTTTTTTTCACAAGTTCTCGTACTGACTCAGAAACTCTATCCATGTAGTTGTGTACATCAGGGTTATGCACAAGAATTGCACCACTGAGCCTGCGCAAAAGCCCCGTACACTGTAAGACACAATTTGCTC
Organism: Symbiodinium sp. CCMP2456; assembly: GCA_905221635.1. Lineage (NCBI taxonomy): Eukaryota > Dinophyceae > Suessiales > Symbiodiniaceae > Symbiodinium > Symbiodinium sp. CCMP2456. Next base: position 59,843 of record CAJNDV010022248.1, read on the forward strand.
ATGGCCCGAACTTGAGTAGCTGTTGTCTTTTCTATCTGGCACCCGCACCCGGCTGCCCAGTGAGACTTCCAGCGCATAGTAGCATACCCTTGGCAAGTTGAGCACAGCTAATGCTTGGATGCAGCAGAGCAGCTCGCACTGGAGAGCCCCGGTCAATACTATGATTTATAGAGTCGTACTTCTAGCAACTTTTCAAGTGACGAGCTGCCCTGTTGCCCTACACCTCTGTTGGAATACCAACAGCTTCAGTTCGGCATTCACGAGCGTGCATCTGCTATGCATATAAGCGCACATTCCAGGTACAATCTATCACTCTGCAACGCAGTAGCAGGCCGTGCCTGACACTGTCGAGCGGATGCAGCTCAGACGTGCAGCTAGCTGTCGGCCCCACGGAAGAGAAGAATCAAGTTTTGCGCTTGGCTAGACGCGTGCAGCTCATGTCCGAAGGAGTAGGAGAGTACTGAAGTGCTCGACAGTCGCGATTTTTGCGCACATGGCAGATGCATGACGCAGCTGTGCAGGGGTCTTTGACATCCTGTAGCCCCTGGAGCAGCAACAACTCAGCACCAGCACAGATGGTAGCCGGGTAGCCCCTCCAGCCCCCAGTGTATTGCAGGACGCTGCCCAGCATCAGAAGCTTGTCGACTTCCCCCCCAGCTAAGATGAGAGGCAACTGAGTTGTGACATTCAGGGCAGCTGACGTCGGTAGCTCGCAAAGCAAATTCTCTCCATCGGATATGGCACCCGGATGGCCATGAGCCTGCCAATGACTGCAGGTCGGTGCTCTTTGCATCACTCTTTGCTCTCAAACTCGGGGAACTTGAGGTACATTGAATCGATGGAGTCCTGCTCCGATCATACAGGCCAGATTCGCCCCTTCGGCACGTTCCGGATCAATGAACAAACTTCCATCATCTTCGGGATCATTGGTGCATACTCTCGAACTTCAAGTGTGCAAGGGCAGAGGGAACCTGCACGCACTTTCACTCCTCGCACACAGACGACCGCAAAGCCTGCTGGTGGAGAGCTGTCCTCGCTTCTCACCGAGGCTCCGACGCTGTCAGTGCTGTGAAGCGCTTTTCCATGCTAGCTAGATCGTCCCAACCTCCTTGCATGTAGGGGGATGCCAACCTGCACGCGCGCTGCGCAAGGACGCGTAGGGCAAAAGGTCTTTGTGCCAACGATCGGCAACGCAAGTCACGAAAGCTCGCGGAGTGGGGCTCGATTTAAGTCTGCTTTGCACTGGGGCAGACGAGGGCCAAAAAGCAGCGTATTCCGTGAGGGTATCGATAGGGGGAGGGGTGAGTAGATTGATATGTCAGGAGCCGAGTTTTGTAGCAGAAGCTGAATCAATAGCTGTCGAACTCATCAGCGCCCTCCTCCGTAGCTGCTTGTGCAATATCTCCGATATCCGGATGCGCTCCTTATCGCAGGTGAGCGACATGGAGTGGTCACATGACATGATCAGTGGCATGTGAGCAATCGGACAGACTACAGTAAGTCAGAAATCGTGAAGTAATGTCATGCGTCACACTTCAGCGGCATTGTCCAGATCACCTTATGTACATCTCTCCTAGTAGACCACAGCCATTCGAACTACATCTGGTGTAAGCTGAATAGCTTTACGGCCTAAGGCTAGGTTTTGCAACATATTGCTTGACACTTGCTCTTCGTTGTGGGTGGGATTGGGACATGAAGCCTGCTGAGATGTAGGACAGTGTAGGAGTTGCTGCCTCTGAATTGGAGTGGGTCTGTGACATGAAGCCTGCTAGGATGCAGGATTTGTTGCTTCTGAATTGTGGGCGGGTTTGTGAAACCTGCAGAAAAAGCCCTCGGAGCTTTCGTCGTCCAAATCCTGCCTCTCGAGTAAATCTTGTGCTGCAGACTTTGCACAAGGAATCTCCTCCCCAAGTGATTCAGCAGTTGCTTCCGCAGTAGGCGCAGGCGAGAGATGAACACACATGGTGTGTCCTGGCCTTGCCTCAGTCTCAGTGAAGGTGGCGCGGAACCGTGCCGAAGCTGCCGAGCTGCGGTTGCGTCTCATGCACCAGGCGCACTGCACCAGAGGGGATCTGTCCTAGCTTGGCCATAACATGCCGCCGAACCGCCGTTCTCACGGGATGTGTGCTGACTGCAGCTTCATGCAGCTTGTGTCATGCGTGCTGCGGTGCAGGGTAGGAATGTCCTGCTGGCAGGGAGCGACTCCAGCGGTGCAGGCGCAAGCTGTCAAGGCCGGGTCTGCATGGGCCTTGCTTCTCTTGCTTCTAGGTTAACCGGCGCAGCCTTTCGAGGTGCAAGATGCCCCGCAGCAACAGCAACGCCTCATCAGCTGGCAACCTCCGGTTCAGGCGCTGACATGGAGGGGGAGAGCATACTGCTTTATGGACCAACAGGAACTGGGCAACCAGTCGTGATTTCCAAGAGTAGAGGAAACGAAATCCGGCAGCTTCTCGTGGTGTCGCAGGCCGCCTCCGTGCACGAGGCTGTGGTCACAGATGCCGCCAAGGAAGTGCCTCGGATCTCTGAGACTGCTTAATCACCCATGGCAATCCCCACAAGGTTGGATGTTCCAGTTCAACTTCGAAGTCCGGTACAATCTAGACAGCCAGCCACATTGTAAGCTCCCCTTTCCGGTCAAATGAAGGTTGAGACATGGTATCTCTACCTTTGTTTACCGTCCAGGTGCGGGCTCGTTTGGCCCGCCTCCGCAACGAGATCGAGATCGCCCAAGAAGATGAAAAGGCTGACCCATTGCTGGATGTTCACGTGCACCGAGGGGTTGCGAACAGACTCATGGCGACGGACTCTGCCAGGTGCCCCAGCAGCGTGCAGCGGGCACGGTTGACAAGCGGCCGAGGCGACATAAGTTTTTGCCTTCGAGCTGGGTGCTAAGTAGAGATGAAACAGCAGCGTTCTGCGGGTCTGTGAGGCCGAAAGTCGGCACAAAGTCTCCTATCCAGAGGCCATTCGTCACTTGCTGGGCGCTTGCAGAAATTTGCCCTGAGGATGGATTCATGTCCAGGCGACTACCGTTCTGGCTACGGTAAATCTCCTTCAATTCTCCCTTCGCCATTTCTTTTGCTTTGCCCGAAACGAATTCGTGGCTGAGCAGGCGGACTAGGCCCTCTGCAGAGGCACCCGAGTCCGAGTGCCTTTGTCCGCAGCATGAGAGGAGTCAGAGTCGGGCGGCAACAGAAGGGGTGCCGTAAGTCGAATTCCCAAGACGGGTTCGTGTGACTTCCAAGAGGGGCCAGGACGTGAAAAGTCAGCTCCAAAGCAGGATCCTTCTCTTGGGCTTTCATTCCGGTGACATAGCCGAAGTGGTGCCATGCCAAGAACACCCCAGAATTGGCATGCAAAAACTTTCAAAAACTGCTGACAAATGTCGAGTGAAGCAGGAGATGATTTTTT